>VZTO01006450.1:7074-21541 GCA_013400615.1 Syrrhaptes paradoxus
AAAAAAAAAAAAAAAAAAAAAAAAAGTAGCGTCCTCTCAGAAACACTGATTTTAAAGAAGGAAAGTGAACGCAAATGAGCTACCAGCACGGCTTATCCGTTTTGTTATCCCAGAGACAGCAGTGAAGCCTGAGAAAAGTTCTGTAAGTTTCAACAACAGCACCAGCGACTGCCGGGGTAGGGAGCAGTGCAGACAGCTTCCCCCACCTCGACACAACACTTCACCCAGCTCACACTCCGCCGCTCTGCCCGGGAACAATGCACCGCCCGCAACCGCGCCACGACCCGCTCCCGCCGCGCGGGGCCCCGCCGCTCCGCGCCCGCGGAACAGCCGCAGTGTCCCCGGCCCTCCGAGCCTGCCGGCCAGCTCCCACCCGGGACGACGCGCCGCGGACGCCAGGGAGAAGCTTGGGAGCAGCTGCCGAAGGACCCAGCGGCACAGCCACGGGAAAAAGAAGAGCGGCGGGCGGGCAGGGCTCCCTCCAGCGCGGCCTAGGCCTGCCCCGCCGCGCCCAGGCCCGCGGCACCCCGCAGCACCCCGCAGCCGCGCTGAGGCCCGCGGTGCCTGGCCCGGCCGCTCCGGGCTCAGCAGTGGGTGTGCGAGGGAGCGCCGCGCACGAAGGACCCGACAGCCCCGGCAGGCCCGGCCCGACGGTGCCTGAGGAGCGTCCAGAACCTCCGCGCAGAGGGAAGCAGGCAGCAGGCCCCGCGCCGCCGCGGAAGAGCCGCCACCGAAGCGCTGCTCTGCTCGAAGCGGCGGCAGGGAAACTCTCTGCTGTCCCATCCATACCTGGACAAGCGCGTCCCCCCGCCACAGGCCCCAGGCTGCCTCCGCTCAAGCGGGAAAGCAACCGCTTGCCACCATCACCGACGCTCCAAGATGGCGGACATATCAGCTCCTGCGAACCCTCCTCTCCCCCCGCCCCGCCTGCCAGTCGCCCCAGCACCACCCTCCTCCTCTGCTCGCGCCTTTCTATTGGGCGGTGTGCGGAGGTCGGCCTCTCACTGGCAGCCTGCTGAGTGTCACTCCTTCAGCTACGCGACTGTAACAGGGTCAAACAGGGATGGGGGCGGGCTCTCCACTTCCTATTGGCCAGTCAACGCAAACAGGCGGGTGCAGCTCTCTTCCCACCTTCCCGAGATAGCAACAAGGAAACGTCATCCTGATAGGCGTTTCCCTCTCCCAATAGAAAGAGAGGATTCCTTTTAAAAATAAACCCTTTCCGCCCAATCCAGAGCTGAGGCGCTCAGACCCGATAGGAGGCCGCGGCGGCGGAGGTAGGATTGCTTGTGGAAGCGATCTCCCCGCAGCCTCCCCCCCAGGCCTCGCTATTGGCCAGCGCGTGTAGCCACGCCCCCTCAGGGTGCCGAGCGGGCGCCAAACCGCCTGACAACACGTCGGTGGCGCGCTGGGGGGGGGCAGTCAGCCCAGGGGCAGAGCTGCTGCTGGGGCGGCCGCTGCTGCCAGGGTCCCCTGCTTGGAAACCTGTGTGACAGCCGCGTGTGCCCCGCAACTGGCAAAAAAAAATTATGATGTGGGGTTTTGCGCACTATGTCTTAGAGGCCCGAACGCGTTCTGGTCAGCCAGGGTGCCTGCGGCCTTCCCTCACCAGTCCTCAGTTACGTTTCCCCGANACAGGGTCCCCTGCTTGGAAACTTGTGTGACAGCCGCGTGTGCCCCACAACTGGCAAAAAACATTTATGATGTGGGGTTTTGTGCCCTGTGTCTTAACGGGCCCGAACGCGTTCTGGTCAGCCAGGGTGCCTGCGGCCTTCCCTCACCAGTCCTCAGTTACGTTTCCCCGAAGTGGCCGTGGCTGCTCCGGTTGCTGTCACAGAATCACAGAATGTCAGGGATGGGAAGGGACCTCGAAAGATCATCCAGTCCAATCCCCCTGCCGGAGCAGGAACACCCAGATCAGATCCCACAGGAACGCATCCAGGCGGGCTTTGAATGTCTCCAGAGAAGGAGACTCCACCACCTCTCTGGGCAGCCTGTTCCAGTGCTCTGTCACCCTCACTGGAAAGAAGTTTTTTCTCATNAGCTGGACACAATATTCCAGGGGCTGCTTTCGCCCCCCAGGGCAGCCCTCTAGGCTTCAAAACGTCACTGGCAGGATGACATCCCTGTGTTGTCTGACAATAGGGAAGTTCAACTTGTACCTGGGGGAATATGGGAGCAGTGAAAGGGTGCTGGATGGGTCTGGCCTTCAAGACAATGGGAGCGATTTACCCCTTCCCAGGGATTGCAGGAACTGCCCTCGAGGTGTAAGATATCCTGAAGCATGGGAGCCTTTGTTCTCACAAGTCTTGAAATCTTATTATAATGTGAAAACCACACCTCCAGGTCCCCGAGATCCCCCCTTGAATTAAGAACCCCACTTACCGAGCTTGTGTAGTAAAATTAAGAGACACTGTGCCTTTAGATCGATTACCAATTGTAATTAAGAAGAGATAAGAACTAATGAATTATAACTGGAGGGATGGGGCAAAGAAGACACAACTGACATTTTGGACTGTATAAATACCCGATATGACTGTAACCATGCGTGCTGGCTTTGTGGATTACCACCTAGCACCCATCTCTGCTCAGAAACGCAATAAAACAGTATCTCGACTCTGCCTGTGGATGGACTTGTTGCACGCCGGGTGACGAACTCCAGTTTTGGGACAACAGCTGTCCCCAGAGCCACCTGGCCGTGGTCAACAGCACTTCACCTGTGGACAGCAGAGCTGCTGGCGGGTAACCACTTTGATTTCAACAGGATTTGTCTGGTTTTGGTGGGCTTTTGCCTGGTTTCAATGGGTTTTTGTCTGGTTTCAATGGGATTTTGACCGGTTTCAACTGTTTTCCGTTGCCCATGGCTCTTGAAGAGCTGTGGGGACGCTGCTCATTGGAGGTGGCACCAGCAAAGCAGGGGGTGCCAAACATGTCTGGTTGCAACTTGGGACAGCACTACTGGCCTGGTCACCACCTGCAACTCTTTCCAGTCCCCTGTCCCCAGAGCCACCTCAGTTTTCCTGAGAAGGAAGGTTCAACTGAAGGGCACTCTGCTGAGCCTGAGCCACCACGCCTGACCCAGTGTGGCAGTTCTTCCCTTTACATTTTGTGTGTTTGGGTTTTTTTTAAAAAATTGAGAGTTGGCAGTGATGTGTATGTATAGAAAATGTCTGCCTGTCTGTGAATGCGGGCACACGGAGGGGCCACCGCGCAGAGGGGCGAGTCACCTCCTGGAGCAAAGGGAGACAGCCTGTGCGCATGTCCCAGCTCCCACACCTCCATCCTCTCAAAGTCTCTTCCCAATAGGGTTGCAAAGCTAGGAAAGCCTGTTCTCCTTAGCAATGGACATCATGGACTTGTAAAACACTGCCTTTCTCAGAGGCTTGCTCCATCGGGCAGTGTGGCACCATGACAACCTGGTGTAGCAGCTCCTCATCAGTGTGTGTAAGGAAGTAGCCGTAGGGCGTGTGATGCAGTCCAGGTTCACCAAAGCTGATTTTCCATCATGCTAGCATTTGCCTTGCCCTTTGTGGGTAGCATGTGCTTTCAGTGAATGGTCACAGAGAGCTCTGTTTTGTAATGAGCAAGTGTGAAACATGCATGAGGTCATTTTTTTTTCTATTTACGTGTATTCATTCTGATTGTTACTGGTCATAATATGTTTAAGAGAAATGGGTATGTTACCACTAAGGCAAGGACTTATTTATTTACAGTGGGGGAAGAAACAACAGAGCGGAAAAGATAGCTTAGTGACAGGGTAGCTCCTGCCGGCAACTCATGTAGAGCACACGAAAACAGAAGGGTAGCACAGATCACTGTGTTTATTTCATATACCAGAGGATGGGGAAACCAATACATTTATTTGACTTCATTGTGAATCAGCAGTCTAGGATAAAGCAACTCCACTTCCAATAGTGTATCTCTTTTAGATGCTCACCTGATATACAAAGTTAAGCTCAGTTCAGCTGTACTTCCATCTGAGGGCAAATCAATGACCAACACAACAGATCTGCTCCCATTAAAGCAAAATTATTGATATTACAAAGGGACATAAATATTGAGAGTGCTGCTGCAGAAAGCAGTGTCTCAGGAAAGAAACAGTGAGTCATGCTAGAAATGAGCTCAAATCTTGGGCTACAGGAGTAGGGTCTTAATGGGAGCCTGTCTCTGCATAAAGCATCTTCAAGTTGTTTTGTGGACAAAGAGAATGTAAAAGCTGTGTGCTTATCTTTCTGTGTGTACCTTCCTTTTCAGAGTAAGGACTGAATTTTGCCTGCAGATCAGAGGAAGTCCACATCTTCCACTTCACACTGGTGTTGTCTTCAGGAACTTTAAAGTAGGATATAGGCTGCTTGGGGTTCCTCAGTTTTTTTATCACTTTACATACAGAAAGACAGGTTAAGATGCTTGCTTCTATAGCAAAGGTAACCATCAGATTTATAATAGCTGCAAACAGGCTTAACATTTCCTGACCTTTGTGCTTTGTCAAGGCACTCGCACAGCAGAAACTCTTGCGAGCTGCTCAGGTGCTTGGTTTCATAATGCCCATTGCATAAAAGGCTGGACACAGTCTCAGCTTGCTTTTTGTTCCTACGTCTTTCCTACCGGTTGACCAAGCTTTGGTTCCTGAGCTTTCTGTAGGCATTACTGGTTTGCCCAAAGATTGAATCACAGCATGCTTTAACCCACTAAAAGCCATCCTTGCACGTGTTACCCTTCAACATATGATGGCACATCCTTATTTCACAAAGCCTCTGTGAACAGAAGCCCTCCCCAAGCCATGGACCCAGTAGGTTGCTTCCAGCAGAAGGAGATTGTTGGCTGCCAGTTCAGACACATGATCATCTTATTCTGCCTGAATAACTTAGTAGAGCTGCAGCAATTATAGGTGCATGTGATCTTAAAGTGTCACAAACACATGTTCAAAATGCAGCAGCAGGACATGTATTTGCTGATTCACAGAGCTGGGCAGTTAGGTCTCTGAGTGCAGAACCTGATTTTGTTTCTTTTTCATGCAAGCAGATTTATTTAGTAAAATGTACAAAAAATGTTTATCCTGAAAACAATCAACATGAAACAGGACATTGTTTATTTTTTGGTTTTGTTTTCATTGGTTCAGCTGGTGCTCAGTCCAGAAAGCTCTCTAAACTGCATTTGTTCCACATTTATTTTGGCTGTCTCCTTTCTCTTTTCTTTCACTGTGTCTGTTTTTTGTTTTCTTTTCTTTATGACATACCACTTGCATGTTCCAGCAGTGAGTACCTGCACAGACTACAGCAAATGGAGATTTCACTCCATAAATTACATAGAGGCAGTTCTGGTTGTATTGTCAGTTGTCAATGAGTCTGTAGGAAAGGCATTGCACTGGAAACTGTGAGCAGGGAGATAATAGGAAAGAATGATCTATGGGTTTAAATAATGGATAAATGATAGTAAACAATGGGTAAATGAGAGCAAAATGTTAAATGGCATTCTCAGGATGAGAATCTAGGCTGCTAAAAGGATGATGAGATTATAACCTTTAGCAAACATCAGAGGCAGTATCTGGAGAGGGCGTTTAATAGCTTGAGTGTAGAACAGCTACTACAGCAAAATAGTTAACTACCTAGTGTAGTTTTCTTAAGCATAAAACTTGTCTTCACAACAAAGTAGTGTTAAACTGTGCTGCTGTTGACATATCTTATATCCTCAGCAAATGGGACCTGATGTAGAATCATAGAATCATTAAGGTTGGAAAAGACCTCAAGGATCATCAAGTTCAACAGTCAACTCGACACCCCCTAACCCACTAACCCATGTCCCCAAGCACCACATCCACACGTTTCTTGACCCCCTCCAGGGATGGTGACTCCACCACTGCCCTGGGCAGCCTGTTCCAATGCCTCAGCACTCTTGCAGGGAAGAAATTTTCTCTAATATCCAGCCTAAACCTCCCCTGGTGTAACTTGAGGCTGTTTCCTCTCATCCCATCACATGTTACTTTAGAGCAGAGCCCAGCACCCCCCTCCCTGCCCCCTCCTTTCAGCAGCTGTAGAGAGTGATGAGGTCTCCTCTCAGCCTCCTCTTCTCCAGTTCCCTCAGCTGCTCCTCATAAAATTTATGCTCTAGACCCTTCCCCAGCTTCGTTGCCCTTTTCTGGACACAATGTAAGGGATGGATCTCAACTTAGAAGAGGCAGGATGATGTTTGCACTGGCACTCATCTGATTTTCAAGGGCTTTTTCACTGCCATCTCAATTCTGGAAAGGTTTGGGACATCACAGGCACTCTTTTTGTCTTATACAGTTCCTGTCAATATAGTTCTAAATCATAATTTTGTGTAATTATTTTTTAAAACTACAAGTGTCCAGGTGATACTACCATCACCATATAAGTTGGTAACGCTAGGGTACTAGTACCTCAAAGTGGAAACACTTCATGTCTACAAGGATTGTAGACACCTAGACAAAGACTGTACATGTCTCAAAGCGTTGCTGAACAATTAGGGAAAATGAGGAGCTTTATGTGGCTTGCCTGATGTCATATAGTAAGCTGAATCAGAGGCAAAATACCAAAATCCCAGTCCTTTGTCCCTGGAGCTTGTGTGCAAATCTGAAGACCTCCACACCATTCTTATACCTTTAATTACAGGCAAATCAGGTAAAACCCTAGCCTGCCTTGGGTGGCTGTAGTATTTAATTGCTGGCAGGAAAACTCTGATAACTTCTAGGCCTGGTCTGTGACCTGAAGCTTGACAGTGTTTCACTACATGGGTTTTTTGTGAGTATTGTAAATGTAAATCTTAACTTTGTAACGACTGCTGCCTGAGACCCTTCCAAAGGCTTATGATGGATTCCTCTAATTATTTGAGTCAGCCACTTTCTCAACATAAAGTGGTATGCAAATAAAAATAATCAGCCTGCTCAGTCACCATCACCCCATCAAGCAATGCTGAGCATGTTTCCTGGCTGTGCACCATTAACCCCTCAGCCTCCTGAAGCTAGCGGAGCCCGGTGGACCCAGGGGCCAGGGGCACCACTTGCTGTGAGTCAGCAGCTCTGCCACACCTTGGAGAACAAGCTTGTCTTCCCAAGCAGCGGCATAGCCTGCCAAGCCAGCTCATAGGGTGGCTCTGCAATTGCGGGATGAGACAGCAGAGGAGGGAAGGCAGGACTGAACCCTTTCAGCAGCATTTCACCACCAGCTGCTGCTCCATAGCCATCATGTCAGACCGTGAGCATGTGGCGTATGCTTCTGCCCCAGTTCTGCCAGGACCACCATGCTGTCTTCCCTTTGCCCCTCCAGCAGGGCAGACCTAGCTGAGGGACCCTATAAGGAGTTCCTTGTTCCAGTTTGACCAGCTTGCACACTTAGTTTTCCTCGCAGGAGCAGGGAGGCACCAGTGCCTGCAAGGCAGTGGTGGGAACACCTGTGTACTGGTCTGGAGCTGCACCCACTGGTGACATCTGGCTGTTTGATCACCTCAGGCATAAAATGAAGCCACAGTCTAAACCGGTTTTAATCTGATTGTAGTTAACTCTTCTGAGTACTGACAAGTTACACTTAGGAAACAGGCCTAGAAAGAGTGGGACAGCCGGATGCCTTGCACCAGAGTCCCCAGCTGTGTTAACACAAAATGAGTATTTGTAGAGTAAGGTCAGCCAAGACACAAACACCTCTGATTTAACCATAGCCCTTACAAAATCCTTTATCCCCCTCATGGTTCAGGAGAGAATAAAACCCCTTAAAGAATTTTAATTACTTAATGTTTAGTCCAACATCTTAATAAAATTGTGAAAACTAAGTAGCTTTAAGAAGAGGGAAGGAGCGTTTTTCAACAATGACTTCATGGTTATGGTCCTCAGGGTGAGCATAGATGTTTGGCTGTACCAAACCCACAAGTTAATCCATTTAGTTGAAACAAAATGTTCAAATTCAGTTTTCTAATCTCATTCCCCGCACTGATCCTATTAGCATTTCTAAGGCAAAGCTGCTGGGGAATAGCATGGGGCCTCCATACCATCTCTGTGGCCCTGCTGGACAGAGCGTAGGCACGGAGGGAAGCTATGGCACCAACCCATTTGATTTTTCACTGGAGCCTTGAGTGTTTTAGCCACCCCCCTTCTGTCACCATGGGAGGGCTTATGTCAGTACTGGTTGTCCTCCTCTCTCCTCGCATATTTTCTCCCACGTGCCCAGCACTAGCAATCATGGCACATCACCTAGGAGCAAATCTGAAGCACCTGGGAGCAAAAAGCAAACAGAAATGTTCAGCTTTGGTAACGTGTCAGCGAGGCGCACAGGGTGGGCGCAGCACACAGACTGAGGGGCTGTGTGAGCCTGCTGGCTGGTGGCCCCACAGGACAGCTGTCCTGGCTAACTGACCCCATCCCTCTTGGCAGGATGATTCTTGCATTTTCTCGAAGGATGTTGGAGCTTGGCAAGATGTGCCAGCAGTATGGGCAAAGCACGGAGCAAATCCCTAAGAGGCTCAACTGGGCTTAGTAGCGTGAGCTCTGTGCTGCTTTTGCTGGAGGAGGTGTTGGTCTGGGGGTAGGAAAGGGCAGCTGGGGGGAGCAAGCAAGGGAGCAGCAGACCAACAATGTTCCTGAGATAGTGAGATCTAATTATAAAGAGAGCGGTAAGGTGCGTGGAGGGAGGCTAAACAGGAAATAACCTACAGGAGTTAGAGGTTCCTTGGGTCTGGAGTGTGACTGGACGAGGTTGTTGCTTGCATGAGGTTAGTAGGGATGTATGCTCTCTCTCTCTGGAAGGTTTTGTGAGTGGAAATGTTGGAAATTGCTGAAGGACCAGAGAAGTTGGCAGCTGAGATTTATGGAGAAGATAAGTGAGTTTGAGGCAGATTCTCCTTAGAGGTTCCAAGTGCTGTGAAGTCATCAAGAGGAATTTATTGCACATGGAGGTGAAAAAAAGATTTGAACAGTTCTTGTAGATGAGCAGCACATGGGGAATTACAAGATGCTGGCCTTCTCTCCCCCCAAAAAAAGCATGGCAGTGATCAAAGGGGTTGCTTTGGCAGAAAAAAAGTAAAGAGATTCACAAGTGTATGAGGAGAAACATATCCCCGTTTAGCATCGAAGTCTTTCAGTGAGCCCTGTAGGAGAGGAAAGTCTGCCTTGAGAGGAAGCAAATTAAAAGTTTGCTAACTGTGAAGAATACAGGAAGAACGACTGAGCTCTACAACAGGACTGCTGTCACCACAGAGGCAAGAAACTCCTGTACCAGGAGCTAAAGGGCTGTTCAAACTTGTGTTTCCCCAGCTTCTCCAGCTGCACTCAGAGGGACAGTGATTACATTGTCACTGATAAAGGCCTGCAAGTATCAGTATGTCTCATCTACCTGCAGAAAATCCTCAGAGGACTGGCGATGGTAATGTCTCTTATCTGGTAAATTTAAGGGATGCACAATGTGCTAGGAACAGTGAATTTGGCTGTAGTAAAGAGCTGCGAGGAATCTTCTGTTGGGTCTGACTCTATCCTATTGCCATGTGTAGTATGTGATCCTTTTAAGTGGTTTGAGCTCTCTGAGGTACCGTTGTGTTGCCATGCTGTGTTATGTGCAGGTATGTATATATATGTGTGATCTTTCTTGCAGCTATTGCACAACTAGGAAGCATGGTTATTTGGCTGAGTACCTCTTATGGTTTCTTCCACAACCATTTTCTAAAGGAGCAGAGGAAACAGTGATGTACTGGGCAGAGCATGGTCAAAAGTTGTTCATGCAGCACAAGGCAACTTGCTGTGGTTTGTTGGAGACTCCTTGAACCTTACACGGTAAAATGAGTGCAGCAAAGGAAGCCCGATGATCCTGAACATGCTCCCTGGTGCTACCACCGACCCCATGTATATGTCAGGGTGGTTTCCCTTGAGCAATGACCTGTGGGGTTCTTGTCCAGATAAAAGGGTTGGATGTTTACAGTTTATCTCCTATGCAAACATAACACTGTGAATTAGAAATCATGGGGAGCAGGGGAAGACCTGGTTATGTCAATTATTAACATCAGAACCAAATCATGCTCTAATAATAAAATGGGTTGTACTGTAGGCAGAAGAAATAATGAAGGATGGTTTCCAACAAAACAGTTTAAGGGTAAAACCCAAGCCCAGAGATAAAGGTGAGCAGAACTTAATTAAGTATCCATTAAACACTCACCAGACAAAATGCACTTGCAGCACCCAGAGCAGACAGAGAATTTGCCTTCAATGTCCGGACTACAGCAGTGCTCATCTTTCTCTGGTCCTGCTGGCCTGACAGGAGGTTGGCAGCACATTCCCACCACAGGAGAACGTGTAATCTGGTGGTTATAGGTACACTTGCGAGGTGCAGGTTGAAATTCTCCTGGGCAAAGAAGGGAGTGGGAGCGTGGTATACTGCAGCTTCATTAAGAAGCACCCATCTCCATTTCTTTTCCCTCTGGCTGTGCTTCAAAAGAAAACATAGCCAAGGACTGTGAGTTGTGATGAGTCCAGCATCCTGGAAGCATGCCTAGGACTTGGGATGCTAATGAAAGTGAGCTCGTGGGGAGCCAGGCCAAGCAATACAGAGCTTCTGTATCACGATTTGGACCTGAGCTACTTGGTCCTCTCTGAGCCCTCCCAGGGATTTTTGGTACCTTAAAGCTTACAGAGCAGCTGAGCAGGAGGATTGCAATTTTAGACTGGAGTGTCTGAATCCCATTTCAAGCAGTTAAACGCTTTGGATATAGGTACTGATATCACAGAGGAGTGAAAAAGGGAGAAAGCTGCTAAACAAATAATTGAATACAGATTCAGGGAGACGGAGTGTTAATTTTTCTGTTGCTTCTTTACGTGCACAGTGGGCACAGGTTTTGTTATGTAGTTACCTATTAAAAACAAAGCAACTCTGAGTTCAGCAGCAGCACTAATTACCAGCATAACCACATGACCACTCGGGGCTAATGACAGTCCTAAAGCCGCGTTATCTTTTAATAGCTAAGCTGATTAAACTAGCACAGAGGAAAAACAAGTTGGAGAAATCACTTCCATGGTACTTCTCCTAGGAAAATTAAGGTGCTTTCCAGGCGTGCAAAGTGCATATATCCTGTGTTGTTTCCCAACCAGCCAAGATCTAGCTGCCTAGTAACTACCAAGTTCATATTTCTGTGCAACTGTAGCACAGGACTGAAGGAGATGACCAAAATGGGCTGGATCACCCAGGCAAACTTGTGAACACAGGGAATAGTCACCTAATGAGGTGTATGTCGTAAACAGCAGTTGCAATTTATTTTTGCTTTAAGCCTTCCTCTCCCTTTTCTTCCCCTTCCATTGCCACAGAATTCACCCAGAAAAGGGTGTGGCATCGCCAAAATTGGTCAAGATAGAAACTTGGACAGAGTTTAAGTATTGCCACCTTGAAATACAGCGCCAAACCCTGGTTTTACCCCCTTGTTCCACTGGAGAGGGAGGAACAAAGGAAAGAGAAGGTGTTTCCCTGTCTGAAGGTCAGAAAGGACCACTATGATCAGCTAGCCCATCTTTTTGGTCGCTCAGATGATTAAATGAGCACAGGAAAAACAAGGTGGAGAAATAACCTTCGCAATACTTGCAGGAAAATTAAGATGATTTTTTTATTTCAGTCCCCTAACCTGTCTCTCCTAACCTGCTGCCCTCAGAAGGTACTTGCATGCAAACATTGAGGATTGCCAGTCAAAGGGATTAGGCTCCTAAAAAGTGGGATTGCAACTAACTGGAGCTGCTAGTTCCCACCTCTGAACTAGGAAATGCCTTGCAGAGACCTCATGACCCACTTGGGCAATGCTGTTTAACCCTTTTTAAGCTAGGGAAGAGGCACAGGCACGCAAAGGATGCCGTATCCAGGCTGAACAAAGTTTGAGCTAACCTCGGTACGGATTAAGACATACTAGAATGCAAGGGGTAGTTTTCCAGCCCCTGCTTGAGATTTTCATGAGCAAGTATCTTCAAACTCATCCCACTAAGGATTTGACTTGCAGCAAATGTGAAACACTGCCCCAGCCCTTCCAATCTGGGCTTTAGGTAGCTGATTTAATCCCTTGTGTTTAAGGATTTGATCTGGCAGCTTCTTTACGAAGAGTAGTTTGGCTGTTGGTGTGAAAGAAATAGGAGGACATCAATGGATAAGAGTTTTGAAATTGGCCTTGGAATATCCAGCACCAGAGAGCCTCAAAGAGTGTCCAGTAACCGTTCTGTGATAGCCCCAAACAAATTTAAACAAACACCTACCTGTCTTCTGCAGCATGTAAAATATCCCAGAAGTTTCTCCTTAATGCCCAGACTGCTTTAAAAAAATCTGTGGAAGCTAAGAAAGAATGTTTTCTGAACAAAGCGTACAAAGTAACGAGTCCTTTGTTTCCCACCTGGAAGATCTTTTGTGTTGCAGTGAGCCGAATGCCTCCCATCCTTTGGTGATGCTGTGGTGTCGGGAGCGATTAATATGTGCTGGAGGCTGCTTTTATGTCAATCAGAATTTGTGTTTATTCAGAAAAAAATTATTTTTTCTGAATAAACGAGATAATATAAATACTTACTGAATGTCTCTACCCTGGCTGGGCCAGAGAAACCCTCCTAGCTTTTGGTATCTCATCTCCTGTCTCTCCTGACCTGCTGCCCCCGTAGCACGATGTACGCAGCCATGAGGAGTGCCAGGCAAAGGGATCGGGTTCCTAAAAATTGTACCTGTTCAGGTAGTTCCCACATCTTCAGGCCTTGCAGAGACCTCCTGACCTGCTTGGGTGATGCTATTTCAACCTTTTTATATTGAGAGAGACACAGGCACGCCAAAGACCACAACCAAGTGTCCGTCTTCCAAGTACTCAGAAAGGCATCGACAGGAGCCAGTCCTTGAGAATCTAGGCCTAAACAGTGTGCCTAAGGCTGCTGAGAAACACCTGGAATTAAGTTGGTATCTGTCCAAGCCTTGTACACAAGCAATAAGAGAATTTCTGCTTTTCTTGGGTTTGAAAGGTTTTTCACTTTTTTTTTCTTTCCATTAGCCTCTACTCTTATGTGACTGTATATATGTATATGCAGGTAAAAATTGATTTTTTAATTAGACAATCTTAATGAATAGCTGTGTACGGTGTGTTAGAGGAGCAATATGTACTTGGGGGATTTCTGTCAGCCTTCCAGGGCTCAGTTTTATTCCTCGCTGTGTGCTTGGCTCTGTGCATTGCTGTAGAGTCGATCTGCAATCCCGCCCCCCAGGCAGAAATAGGTGACCTACTTTTCAGCCCCGGACATCTGCTAACTGGAGCCCATCCCTCCTTCTGTTCTTTAACCCTTTCTTCTCTCCCTCCCCCTCTGCAGAGCATCTGCTGTCTCGCAGCCCTTCCAGGCTTTCGGGCGCGGCGGGGGGACCCTCTGCAGCGACAGGACGTGCTGGAGTGGGGATGCACACAGGACAGCAAGGAGGGTTGCAGTTCTGCCTGTGTGCCACAGAAGGTCACCCCAAGTAGTGTCCCCAAAGCCATCCGGGCCCAGGTACCAGCTGGAAAGTCCCAGGGCACCTCGCCTCCCCCTTGCATAGAATCACAGACTGGTTTGGGTTGAAAAGGACCTTAAAGATCATCCAGTTTCAACCCCCCTGCAGTGGGCAGGGTTGGCAGCCACTAGACCATCCTGCCCAGGGCCTCATCCAGCCTGGCCTTGAACCCCTCCAGGGATGGGGCATCCACAGCTTCTCTGGGCAACCTGGGCCACTGCCTCACCACCCACACAGTGAAAAATTTCCGCCTAATATCCAACCTAAATCTCCCCTCTCTTAGTTTAAACCCATTCCCCCTTGTCCTATCACTATCCACCCTTGTAAACAGTCGCTCCCCCTCCTGTTCACAGGCTCCCTTCAGGCACTGGAAGGCCGCAATGGAGTCTCCCCGGAGCCTTCTCTTCTCCAAGCTGAACAAGCCCAGTTCCCTCAACCTTTCCTCATAGGAGAGGTGCTGCAGCCTCTGATCATCTGCAGGTGGCTGTAGGGTTGTCTGCACCCTGGGAACGAGGGAAGGGCTCTCCTTGCCTGGTTCAGATAAGCCCCTAAACCCTTGAGAGAGTCTCCATGTGGGCGAAGGTTCCTGCGCCCAGCATTGAGAGACCTCTGCTTCCCCATGAACTTCTCTAGGCACCCTTCACCCGTGCTGAGCAGGGGTGCTGTGTTTGCTCAGTGGCAGTCTGGTCAGCAGCACCCATGGCATAAAAATCAAATATTCATCCTGCTTCTCATGAATGGGCAGGGATTGTGCTCCTGGACTGGGCACTGGTGAGGCCGCACCTTGAATCCTGGGGTCAGTGTTGGGTCCCTCCCCACAGGAAGGACATTGAGGGGCTGGAGCAGGTCCAGAGAAGGGCAACGGAGCTGGGGAAGGGTCTGGAGCACAGGGCTGACGAGGAGTGGCTGAGGGAGCTGGGGGGGTTCAGTCTGGAGAAGAGGAGGCTGAGAGGAGACCTCATCACTCTCTACAGCTGCTGAAAGGAGGG
>VZTO01006451.1:1204-87654 GCA_013400615.1 Syrrhaptes paradoxus
TTTCAGGATTTTCTTTGTGGCTGCCAAAAGAAAACAAATATATATCTATACACACACAGTAGTGGCCCCAGTAGCAAAAACAACCTATCTGCAACCAGACATATTTTTGGAAGTGAAAAGCACTTAAAGAAAAAAAGAATGAAAACATCATACATCTCTCTTATCATTATAACTATTAATAGAGAGATGGGGATTAGCAATAAATTAAGAGGAAGTAGTCCTGAGACAACTTTGTAACACAAGGAAGGCAATGCACCAGCCTGGAGTCTGAGGAAATACCAGAGATGTGTCTAGGATCTGTCTTCAAGGAAAAACAGGGAAAACCCAAATTGCACATGGTTACTGGGATAGCCATAGCTGATATTAGCTTGAAAGAAGAAATCTGGAGCTTGGAGAGACCACTGCATTTTATAGAGCCGTTCACATATGCACTTTGCTACAACCCAATTGAGAACTAACTGTAATGTTTGTGCTGCTCAAAGACTAGCTTTTAAGAACAATTTAGGAGTGCAGCAATTCAGGCTTCTTGCCTGCATCAGAGCCAGACACCACAGGTGACTAGATAGGTACCTCTCAGAGGTAAAACAATTTTATTCTGCCCCAACCCCTCTTTTTCCAAGGAGCCAAGCAGATTCCTGGCTGCATAGCCAGGCACTCCATCCCAAGCCAAAGTCCAGGGCTTCAAAAGGGATAGCAGAATGACTGCTTGGTGCAATGAACACAAGTGCACTGCTAGGAACCCTTCACTAAGCATGAATTGGCAGGTATACTTTCCATCTGAAATGGTAAGTGGAGTGCTGGGTAAAAAGGAACCTGCCCTTCATAAAGAAGCATTCAGAGCATGCAAGTGCTTTTAAAACCCAGTCACAGAAGCAAGGATAGGGATTTTATTGATATGATAAAGATCCACCCCATACCATCTGTAAAAGCAACCCAAAACTCAGATTTGCAGGCCATACTAACAATGAGCTCAGAGCACAAAAGGCCCCATGTGGCCAAACACCACAGGTAAGACTGTTGGAAATGGGTTCCATATGGACAGGAACTGCTGAACGGGTGAGAACATCATGTTTAACAGCATATGTAGATTGGCTGTTGTGTCCTCTGGTTGCACAATACAAAGCAGACAGAAGGTTATTTCTTCCCCGAAGATCCTGGGTGAGATCCATTTGGGAGAAAGAAATCCATAGTGAATAGAACACAGTGAGCATGCAGCCCACCCTAGTGCAGCCCACATCTCATGGCTGCTCAGATGAATCACTTCCTCTGTTCCACTGACTATGTCAACACCGACAAGTGAGAACTCAGCCACCTATGTTTAGGTGTCAAACTGAATTCTGCTGTTTATTCCACAGATTTCTTTTACACTCTTTCAAGAAGTGGCTGAAACAAGCACAGAGTAAAACCATTTGCGAGACAAAGTTATTGACTGCTCATACGCATCAGACACACACACATCTTTGGGTTGCCTCACTAACAGAAGTAAACCATGAAGACACAAAGTGATCTACTCATTCAAATAGGCTCGGTTTAAAGGTGGTTGGTTTTGTTTTTCTTTTCCAAAACAGCCTCATTACCGTCACCAGTCATAGGTATGCAAGCTAAACAAAACCTTATGATGACAATAAAAAGTCTATCATGCAAGATTTTTTAGAGGGGTAACTGATTAGTGCTTAGAAGAAGAATCCTATAAGAAACAAGATAGGATTAAGGCGGCTCTAAAGATTTTAGGATTTAACAGTAGCAACAAACATAACCAGGAGTAATTCTCTTTTTGTCAAGAAGTATACATATACCAGAAGCACAGGGGTTCCAATGGGTAAGAGAGCATGCAGAGGAGGTTTTGTTACTTTTTCAGTGTATTCCAAAGCAGAAATGTGTTTGAGGAGAGAGTCTCACCATGTCTTTCAAATTCACTGCTCCTTCGAAAACCCACAGGAGAAGAGTCCTTTATGGAATGCTTAAACCAGTGCTTAATCATTATAAAAGGTTTTAAGTTTTATAAAATCAGCCCCCAAATTTGCTGTACAGTATGTTACAGCAAAACACTGTCTGCTCATGTTTTTTTTAAAGAACTACTTAATAGTAATATCTAGAAGTACCTATACTCAGCACATCATACTAATAATCATGAAGAGGACTGAAAACACAGGAATGAAGGCAGACAGCAAACCCTGCTTCTACTTTTTACCAGGGAAATCAGAGATCTAGGGTAAGTGATTTGTCCGAGACCACCTGGCAAATGTTGATGGAGTCAAATAACACAGAAGGTTGTTCCTCTATCACCTACCAAAAAAGACAAACATTAAAGCTGTAAGGTGTCTCACTAGCACACATCATGGGTTTATTCCAGGTGGTAGTCAAATATAAACCCAGATACCCTTTGGCAGGTATCTGCACTTCAACATTCAAAGCCTGGGGAACTTCAAGGCCATTTCATGAGTAAGGCATTATACAGAGGCAGACTAGACTGCAGAGTTTGGCATACTTTTGAAAATTCTTCCCATTACACCAACATGGTCTGCTAATTATAAAAATTCAGTTGTTATATTAAGCAACTTAAGCAAGACGTCAGATATAGTCTAAGCAACTCAGCATATTAGGCAAGACCTCAGAAATAGAAGCTACTTCTTCTCAGGGTCAGTTTGATCACCTATCTTTCCCTCCATTTTAATTCTTTTTATTAGCACCACAAAGTTGAGACTGTAAGCAGACACACCTAAAAAAAGATCTAAGCGTGCTTGTAATTTTAGTTTAAGAAAAAAAAAACGTTTAAAATAGTTTAAAACAAACTCTGTAGAAATTAATGCCAAAGAAAGCACATACACATAACTTCTTGTGTTACATGAAAGACAGCTTTTACTCTCTTGGTCTAATTTGCTCAATGCCCAATAGCCACGTATAACCTGCGACCCAAACAGCCAAGTTCACACCAACATTGTTTTGCCTCAAATCCTACAGATGTGCTTAGTTCGAACTGGGAATATCCTAGAAATAACCTTTTAACTAATTTCTAATTGCAGGATTGAACTAAGGCCAAGTTAGTTAGGCCACTGCTTGTGTGTAAATAAGTCTTTAGATACTGTAACATTTCAGATTAATCCAGCAATGGGAGAAGAGAACAATGGGGGAAAGAAGCACTTTTCTTCTTCATTGCTAACATCAGCTCCTTCAAAACCCAACAACATCCACTGAAAAGTCTCCCATGTCATGACTTGCACTCAGTCCTGTTCCCAGGTTGTTCCACAGCATAAAAATGACATGAGCAAAACAGTTCCAATACAAACAGCTTCTGTATCTGGGCAATGCAAATTTCAACAGGCCTTTATAAAAGTAACTAAGCTGGTTTCCATTTATTATCCAGCAGTCATGTAAAAAGAAAAACAAACAAACAAACACACACCAACCACAAATGTCCCGGCTAGGGAAAACAATACAGCAATGAACTAATACTCAGATTTACTCAGATTTACTATAGCCTAGTTTCTTAAGGGGGCAAGAGGTAGGCTCTACACCCCACAGGTAAGTATTTTGGCTCACATCAGTCCCACTCTTTAGATAAGCACCATTAATTAAAAAGGAGTCATTAAAATAATCTCTCCTAACTTTTAAAATCAAAATAAATGTCACTTTTATGCGTATGTTCCTTTTCTCTCAGGTTTCCATAGCAATATAAGGAAATACTTTGGAGCCCCAGAGCCCCAGGTGCTACACAGGTGGTTCCATCGAGAGGTGCTTATGAGAAGCCTGCACTCCCATTGAAGGACAGTGACTTTCACCTGACAGAAATCCCTCAAAATACAGTCACTATGAATCAATGTGAGGGTGGCATTTTTTTGACAAGGGATGCAAGACATTCTTGATCTCTTCTTCTAGACTAATTGTTCAACTCACTTTTAGTGTTTCTAATACATGCTTTCTCTCCTCCTCGCCCCCCAGTTTTTATGGATTTTCTTCCCCTCCCATTCAATAATCAGCTTTCTTTTTCTAAAGAGGTTCAAATAGGCGACAAGAATGAAATTTTCCAGAATACTGTGAAATACTCTGAAAAGCCAACTATGCTGTAAATTTTCAATTATTACATCTTTTTCTATGAATGAGAATTTGCTAAAAAGCTAGACACATCCCTGCCATGACTAACCACTTCTCATAGTTACAGCATATGCTTCTGATTTCCCACCACTTGTGATTTAGAGTGTGCTTTCCTTCGCATCACTCCATCATCTAACTTCACATCACAAATTACCTATTCCACACTGATAAAGCTACAACATGTCACCCGCTCCCTCCACTCAGTTCTTTCTGTTTCACAGTCAACTGTTTTAATTTCATTGCTATTGGGATTGTTTAAGCATTTCCTGAAATCCCAGCTCCTGGAACTGTACAATCATACAAGAGACTTCAGGGAACATTACTAAGTTTCTTGCCCTCAATTACAGAGAAATAACTCCCACATCTAACTTAGTAGTCAACAACCAACCAAGTCCTCCTTCCCCCAAAATACAGAAAATGTTGAAGAAATTTTAAATATGTGATTTACAGATCTACAAAAATCAAGCCCAGAACCCAACAATGATTTTAAAAAGTATAATTCATGACCTTTTATTGCTCTGGACTGGTAATGCTTACGTAAAACCTATTGTAACAGGAACATTAAGACTTTACAGTAGCAGATAATTTTCTCGTATTCACAGATCAAATTCCCTAAATCCAGATAGACTAGCCTTCATAGGTAAAAGACCCAAGACTGTGGTTCTTTTGTTTGTTTTACGCAGCACAAAACTTCCGTTCATAAACAGGAGAACAATAGCTCCATCACGCATAACATCTTTTCATTTGCGTTAATGCTGCAGCAGCACATCCTGAGCATATAAACAGTCACATCTTGTCCTCTACATGAACTGAGTCATTTATTCAAAGAAGCCTGCTTGCTTCTTCCCTTTTCCCTGCCTTCTATCCACACTAGGCTGATAAATAAAATCTCAAAAATATGTTTTTGTTACATCAGCAGTTCTGCCTATACACAGGACTTTTAGTTCATTTTTAAATATGAAGGCCTAATCAAAAGATAAGGTCTGCTTCACTACATTACATAACAAACACAGGCTGTTAAACAGCTTAGATGTCATTTTTTCACTATTATGGGAAGTACTGGAAGGCTTAGAGATGTCACTTTGATCCCTCTTTAAGAAGAATTCACACAACTGATATTCCTCCTGTCCCTCTGGCTTTTACATACTAGGGGCTCCAAGCTTTGCTTGTCCATTAAGCTCAACACCTGGTGGCCCTCCTTCCAGGTGTCATCAGCAAACCAACCAACCAGAACTTGGGAGACTGCTGAGCATCACAAGGTCTCTCCTTCTTCTCTCCTGCTCCCCACCCCTGCCCTTATACTTCAGGCTGCTCGTCAAGAAAGGATCTCCATTTTGAAGAGTATTTTGTTGACCTCCCCATGATAACTAGTACCTCTCTTGACAAGGCAACTTTATTTTTTAAAGCTTAGTTACTTATATACACCAGCAAACTTTCACTGCTTGCCACATTACACATATATTTATTTTTTGTTCCACACCCAATATCCAAGGCTTGTACAAAATATCACAAATAAGTGTTGCAGGGAGACTGGGCCACCAAAAATTAAAAACTTTGGCCAAACTTCTTTCTTTCAGTATATGTAGAACATTAAGAAGAGAAAAAAGGAAGACAAGCCCAGAAAAAGAACAAGAAAAAGAGATGAAAGGTTTTATTTTAAAGCCTACTTTATTAAAAAAAGTTTAAAATTCTTTTTATTAACAAAATACTTCATTATGCAAAATAAGGATAACTAAAACTGGAACCACACAGATGCATTATTATGCAGGTCTCTTTGTTATTCATAAACACTGCTGCAATAACAGTATTTTAAGCTGCTATATACATAACTAATTAACACTGCTCTGAATAAACTCTGGGAAAAAAATATCTTAATTGCAGTGAAGTAAGTGCCAAAATTCTCTGCAGATTCAACAGATTTAAGCCTCTACATCCTGAAGACCACAGCAACAGAACTTTAAAGCATTTTTTATTTACATTTATTTTTAAAATAGTAAAAAATATTTCCCTTTCTTTTCACTGAAGAGGCAATATAAAGCATTAGACAACAGAACCAACGCTTCCTGCTCAGGCAGTATTCTTTGCATATCTTCCTCTGGGAAGAAAATTAAACATTGTCACCCAAATTAATATAAATACAATTGTTTTGAGAAGTAAAAATATAATGGAATAAGGTTTTCTGCTGCTGTGACTATGCTACTAAACTGGGTCACAAGCAATGCTTTCCATTTATGAACAGAACTAATCAAATCTTCTCGAAAGCAACTATAACAGTAGTCCTCAATACGGAGAAAATGTCTTCAAATATTATTTGTATGCTTACCATCTTCTTATTTATACAAATGTACACATAATAATTTTATGTATGTTTAAATTATTTATAAAAGCATATTTTTATTATTATAAGCCAGTACTAGTCCACAAATCTCATATACATTTAAAAAAAAAATAAAGCAATATTGCATCTGATGTGCACCTTCTGGAGAACCTGCTCTTGGCATGGTATTTTAAGTTTACACCCTAACAATCAATTCGAATAGCAACAAGTATATATGAATTCAGGAAAAAAAGAGAACTTTTCCAGAAAAAAAGAAAGAGCACACATTTGGAAGATGAGTGTGCCTATACAAGCAGATCTCCCTGAATCCTCCGTTTTGAAGAGGCTCCATGTGCACATAATAGCAACACAGAGTGAACAACTACTTCAACTATTGCTTTGTGAGCTCTCCAGAAACATTGCACCAATTGCCCATTTCTTAGTTGCAAAGGAAGAAAATCTTTTTAGAAGCCTACAAAAAAATTTAAATAAACTCTTAAGTGTCTTGAAGGAATCAGCATGCATTAAAATGCTGCCTATAGCACATAACTTTGAATAGTTTCTCACACAATCTTTTAAAATGCTTGTGAATTTGTACTGATGTGAATCATTCCTATAAAAGGGGATTTGTTTTTAAAACAATATAAACAACTTTCCTAACAGTCTTTTCTCTTTGAAACGAGTTCAGCTAAGACTGTCATACCACTTTAATTGAAGTAAAATAACCCACTATTTGTACTTACTGATGGGTCATTTCCATACTCCATTTTTTTTCTTTATTTCAAATTTGTGTATAGACCATACACTTCAAATACTAAGGCACATTACAGAAGATATCTCAACCCCATAAAAGAAACTGTATTGTAGAGAAGTTCCACAAGTCAATAAGATAACATCAATTAATTAAAAACCCAAAATGCAGAAGGCTTTTCTAACGGAAAAGAAAAAAATCAAAGTGATTCACCCAATTAGAGAGGAATAAAACCCTACAGTAAAATTTTTATCTAGTTTTAAAAACATTCCTATCCTGGGAACACACTTCCCCAATTAGTGACTTTTATTAAACTGAATTACTTTGAGATAGCAATTCAGACAATTTTGGAAGATAAACGATGTTAAATTATACTTATGTCACTATATTGTAACAAAAGTGTAAAATAACTTTTTTTAAGTTTTAGGGATAAAGAAAGAAACTATTTTTTAAACAACTAGCTTCAATGGGGGTTCACAAAATTTTGAGAGTATGGTACAAAGCCTTTGATATCATTTTGAACAAGCTTGAGTAGTAACCCCTACGTATTGCCAGGGTAGTACTGGCAATGAAAGCAGACTTTTCTTCTCAGAGATGTTTGCAAACTGAAAATGCATCTCTGTTTGGCCAGAACTAAAATGTCAAGGGTGGAATTAACTTCTCCAGATACTAAAGGCTCATTACAAAGCTCACTGCCTTCTATTCTAGCTTTAGGGCACTTCTGGTGAGCATCTCTTTATGTAGTAAAAATACACAGGAGACTGTATATTATGCACAAAATCTAGGCACAAATTCAGTGCTCATAAACTAAGTAAAAAACCAAACCAAAACAGTGGAGTGCACACCTCAGACTGTAGGAATTGCCTAATTTTTTATCCTGGGGCAGGTGGCAGACCTGCCTACAAAAGGTGTGCCCAGGTGGAGGGGCTCCTGCAGCAGGTGGCTGAGCTGCAGGAGGCAGTGAGAAGGCTGCGGAGTATCAGGGAGGCTGTGGAGGAGCTGGATAGCTGGTTCCAAGCACAGACTGCAGTGGATCCACAGTCCACAGCCAAACAGCTAAAACTCTGCCACTAACACACACAGAAGAAAGGGGGGGGGCAATAATGCAGAAGAATGGAAGCTTGCAATGGCAAGGACCAGCAGAAGAAAGAGGCTTCCCCCAAACCCTGAGGTGCTCCTGCAGAACTGCTTCACCGCCCTGCAGACTGAAAAGACCTGTTGCATCAGGAGAGATGCTGGTGCTGTGTACGGCAGCCTGGTCTGCTCCCCATATAACTACCAGCACAACTAAGAAAAGATGATGGGTGATAGCAGCAGGCAACTCTTCTGGGGGGGACAGAGGCATACAGAGCAGCACAAAGGAATTCCAGCCTGTAAGTCAGCTTCATAGGGGGGCCTAACTTAAGTGCCTTTATGCAGATACACACACCACGAGGAATAATCAAAAGGAGCTGGAGACATGCACACCTGCAGGGCTATGATCCTATTGGCATCATGGAGATGTGGTGGGATGGCTCCTAGGACTGCAGTGTTGGAATAGAAGGATACAGGCTCTTTAGGAAGGACAGGCAGGGAAAATATGGAGGGGGTGTCACCCTCTATGTCAATGAGCAGCTGGAGTGCATGAAGCTCTGCCTCAGGGTGGATGAAGAGCCAACCAAGAGCTTATGGGTCAGGATCAAAGGGAGGGCAGGGACAGATGATTAAAGACAGGTGTCTAAAGACAAAAAAGGCACACTTGTCAGTTCATATCAACAAGGACCATTGGCTAACCAAACAGACTTTTCGGAAGAGGAAACCTTAATATTGTCATTAGAATATTGTAGTAAAGTTAATTTTACATAAATAAGCAAGTACAGCTTGCTACAGAAATATCTGCACTACAGAGTTATGTGCTTATTCACACTCTAAGTTTGTACATTTTTCTTTTCACTTATATCTCTCCTCTTCTTGCTTTTGCTTATCTAATATTTGCAACTTCATCTTTTTATCTGAAATTAGTCTAATCATGCTTTTTATCTGGGATATATTTTACTTGGTACAATACTTACCAAGATTTACAAAAATTGCCCATCTATGCATTAACGTTCCTTAAGAGTCTTATAGAAGGAAATAGCAGAAATTAAGACTATCCAAGAACAATTTCTTTTTAAAATAGTAGTGATGATTGATATTATACCACACAAAAAAGAAGTGTTTATTCTGCATACTGCAAAATCCAAGGCACATTATTTTATGCAATCCATAAATTTCAATTTGAATGGATACTTGGACACAACAACTTATAATATTGCTTGATTAATAAAATACAGTCTTAGAACAGATGTTGCTATATCCTCAGTAGTGCCTACTATTAAATCCACAGCCATCAGTAAGTCAACTAGTATACAAACATATGATAAAAACAAAATTGTCAAGTTACACATTAGTGTAGACCTGTGTTTTACCCTGAGAATCTTCATTCATTGCTAGTACACCTCACATGCTGTGAAGAAACATAAAACTTCCTATATTGTCTAAGTAGGAATGGTAATAGGAGTTATTCATATTATATCTAACAAAACACTTCAGGAAGCAAATAGATATTTCAGATTCTTATATGGCCACAACCAGTGTTAGCTAGAGGAGGACGGCAATAATAATGACTTCTGAAACACAAGAGCACAGGTTATTGCTTTTCTGCTTGGTTGAGTTGTCACACAAACACTTGCCATCCACGACTTACACCTTCCAGGAACTGCGTCACAGAATTCAACAATCAACTTCTCTGCCAAGTGTATGAAAACAATAGAAGATGCTTCTGAGCATTTTAAAGAGTTATTTTCAGCTTATTGAAAGTCACTCCCTCCCTTACCTATCCACAGAGAATTGAGAGGGCCTCTCTCATGCCACTGCCATAGTCTAATAGTTGCACTCATCTCATTATAATATTCCTGTATGAAGCTACAGGCTGCCCAACTCAGGTAAGTTTGTTCCCCACGTTCTTTGGGCATTACAGAGCAACAGAACCATGTAAAGCAGGATACAGAAGTTTACTCATGTGCTTCCCTACCTACTTTCCCCACATAATTTTATTATGCCATAAAATACTGCAATAAGCCTGATGGTCTTTTTAAAGCAGCTTATAATGTTAATTCAGAGCATTTAAAAAAATTATCAACAGAAAATGGCATGCATTCAGCTTACGCTCAAATTTATCATAGAGGGTTTCTCAAAAGCACAAATTCTCTTTTAATGCTAGTTCCTACAAATTAAACTTCTACTAGATTTTTCTATATTTAGAGTTGTGGAGATGTTAACAGCCTGTTCACCAATATGATCTGATTAGAGATGAAGCCACAATCAATACTCCATTCCTAGCCTGCCTGCCTCTCTTTCTTTTGAGCTTTCTAAATAGATTAAGTTGATGTTTTTTTTCTCTCCTAAGTTTCTACTCAGGCAGTCTAAAACGATATGCTTTATCACATGGTTGGCTTTGGTGTAAAAAAATTTATAAACATATTACCATATTCAGTCATAGCAACAGTACAGAAAAAAAAGAACAAAGTGGAGCTCAGTGGAAAAGGAAGCAGACAAGAGGTGTGCCATCCTCAGAGCCTGACCCCAGTTACTGGCACTGCACTGAGCCAGAGATCCGTATCTGAGCTGCGAGCTCTGCTTGGCTACAGGCTCCATGATCCTGTAGTGAACAGCCTAACATTTGACACAGGAGACCTCATACCTTTAAAAGCAGAAAAGCAAAACAAAACCCAAAACACAGGAGTCATTTTAAAAGATCAAGGCCTTAGAAAATTACATCAATATTTCTTCCCTTTCTCTCTCATTTAGTCATGTCCTTAGCGTAATTTAACCTGCATAAACTACCATCTATAAATCAGATATTTAGTGGTCTCAAGAGGCAGATGAACCTCTATATCCGCTACTAAACCCTGAAAAATATGCATCCCGCGAGATTAGTCAAATGATGCTAGCCTAATTACAACTTCCACACAGTGAGTTAGTATTCTATGCTGTATTACATGCCAAACAAACATTTTCCAGATACTCTTTCTAAATAAACAGGCTGAAAAATACATTCACTTTTTGTAGTCAGCTACTCAATGAGTTTGAGAAATACAGAAATCACACCATAGCTCTTTCACAAGTTCCTCAAGCAAGTCCTGCTTTTTCTTCCAAGTACTGCTTTTCACTCACGTATGAAATCTGTTATGCCTCAATTTCACTTTCAGTATTCCTAAGGAATGCTCCCACCTATTACTTCACTGAAAATTCCACAACATATATCCAGGTTTCACAACTATGGCCAAGGCCAAACATTCAGAAGCCACATGGATAGTGGTTATATTTGATGTCGGAGAGTCCCTTCCCAGAACAACTTTGTATTTGCTGCTGTGTCAAGAAGCTTTTGCTGATACAACTCTGAATTCAGAGAAATAGAGGACTGGCCCAGAAATTCTAGTGCAAACTGCAATGGAAGGTGCTTTGGCTTATACCCTCTAGTTCTTTGTATATATGTTACAATCAAAGCAGATGGCCAGCCAGGTAAGCATGTGGAAGACACAGGTTAAAGGTGTCACCTTCTGTACACAGGAGTAACATGCACCACCGTAGCTGCAGTTTGTATTTTCACAGAATCACAAAATGGTTTGGGTTGGAAAGGACCTTAAAGATCATAAAGTTCCAANCCGCAACTCTTCCAGCCTGTCCTCATAGGGAAGGTGCTCTAGCCCTCTGATTAATTTTGTGGCTCTCCTCTGGACTCTCTCCAACAGGTCCATGTCTTTTTTATGTTGGGGGCCCCACATCTGAACACAGTACTCCAGGTGGGGTCTCACGAGAGCAGAGTAGAAGGGGACAATCACCCCCCTTGACCTGCTGCTAATGCTTCTCTTGATGCAGCCCAGGACACAGTTGATTTTCTGCACTGCAAGCACACACTGCTGGCTCAGGGTATTTTGGTTCCTTAACTATTTTCTATTAACTGTTTTCCAAAGTTGAGAAAAGTACTTGCTACCAGCATTAAATTCTGACAGAAATACACTTTCAAAAGTAGCCCCTGCAGACTTAACACTGCTTACAATAAAACAAATATTGGGGGGGGGGGGGAGGGGGGGGAAAAGCAGGTAGTAAACTAAAGCCAAGAATGCCTAACATATGAGCAACTCAAAGTGGCTTGAATGGCTTGCATTCCATGTCAGCTAAGGAGGGAGCTTTCAGACTTACAAACATTCACTAAATGCTTTGGGAAACTTTAATGAGTTGCAGTGAATTGCACAGGCCAAAACCTTCCATGCAACAGAAACAAAATGTGAACACAAACTCCACCTCCCCAAACAAAAGAGCAAATGACAAGTCACTTCTTTAATTGATCTGCTCTCCAAATTAATATTTAAAAAGTCTATATCTAAATATGATTCTGGTACTAATCAGTCAACACTGCCATCATTTTAACTTTATGGAATAAACTGACATAGTTAATTATTCATCACATTTGATCTGTAGGCTTTTCACCTGCTTTTGATTATCCTCCTCCTTCATTTACTGCTTTAACAAGAGGTCAGCACAGAAATAAATACAACAGGTGTTATGTTCCTCTGTACAAATTAACAATATTTAGACAATAGTCATATAGCCTGAAAGCAAAAGATACAGTAAAAATTACTGGAAAAAGCCTGTTAGGGCTGTCTGCTAGATGAAAGATATAAAAGAAGCTATATTGTTCAAACATTTTCAGGTTTGTTTAGCCACAGAAATTGGGACCACTGTAGTGTAATATATCCATGTAACAACTCTTAAACATATTTAAAGTAATATTAATAGACTATTAAAACCACCTGCTCATAATTAGCTTTTCATTGAAAAGCTGTTTCACTCCTCTTAGTGTGATGTAGGTGATGTTTAGTTTCTGGTATTGACATCACAACATTGGTTTTAGAAGATTCATGCACAATGCTGTGTGTGCAGTCTTGTTTAGCATGCAGCGCTGGGGTTGGGGGTTAGCAGAGCGTAAATGAAGACAATTATGACACGCCATAATAAAAAATTTATACCATTTTAAGACTGCTTTTCAACTTCTCTAGATGGCTTCTGGGTCACATGAGGTAACAGACAAGAAAACTTCTTACTATGTTTAAGTTATCACAATACTGTGATATTTGATTACCTAATGCATTAGGGTTGAAACTTTTGTCAGAACGGATCACAAGTTTTCTTACAGTTTTGCTATTACCTGTAGGGAAATGAAAAGACTCTTCCTGGAAATACCTCCTGGAAAGAGCATCATTCCAGAAGGCATAGTTTCATTACTCACAGCAACAACACTGTAAGCACTAAGTAAGTTTTAACCCAACCAGAGAAATTTTATTACAGCCTAGAATGCTAAGACCCAACTATAAGTACTTACCTTACAATCAGACAAAATCTCACAGTGCAACTAAAAGAAAACCTAACAGATTCAGTAGATGCGTTAACAGACTGGTCATAATATGAGACTTATGTGCAAATGTACGATAAAATAACTACCTACAGACCTGGCAGCCTGCCACTATATCCCTTACAGTGAGCAAGTCTAGCAAGGTCAAAATATTTTTAGACTAAAATTATCAGAGTTGGGTATTATGCCTTTATAATCACCTTCTGAAGAGTTCTCATTGTTAATAGCAGAAGTTAAAAGTTGTAGCTGGTAGTTCTAGAGACCTGCCTCTGGAACAACCTGGCAGAATGATTTGAGCTGTACTTCTAACCTGCGAAAAGGCAAATCCTAGAACTCCACTAGTTGCAAGAAAGGCCCCAGTGACAGTATCTCACAGCTTGTATTGAGATAGTCATGCCAGATGTACTCAATGATCTGTTCTCACAAGAATTCGCCTTTCCCTCTCCTCCAAAGCACACAGACACACTGGTGGGTGATACAAGCTAGACATGAAAAGAACAAAAACTAATCACCACATTGTTCTTTCAAACCAATCATGAGTTCAAGTATTAAAACACGATCTATTTATTTCCCTTTTGGTCAGTGTTGCCTCCTGAACCTGCTCAGCATGTGTTCCTAAAATGAAGATTTTGCGATCTCCTGCCCACAGAGGATCAAGTGTCACAACTGCTTTCATTGTTGGAACATTCAAGGACTCCTGTTAGGCCAAAAGTAAACAAAGTGTGTCTCTGACAACCACAGACACCTGATTTGTGCTTGTATTTAGATGCCACACAGCTCCTCCAGCCACCTCAGGTGAAATTTCACCCTCAGTCTGATACCACAGGCATCTGACACCTTGCACCTAGTGATTCTGCTACCTGCAAATCATAATCTACACTCTTATGTCTTCACTTTATCTCATCCATGGCATGGCTGGCATCCATGAATGATGATGGTAGCTCCTTTGGCAGGTAGAGCTGAATCAGTCACTATTTTGGGTGAAGCAGGAAGGCCTCACATTTTTCTAAGTGTTAAGCTAAAGAAGGACACTGCAGGACCTGTTCTGCTGCTTCCTGGAGAACGGGAGGATGCCACATACAAGGACTTCATTTCAAATCACAGCTTACTGGTTAAGCACAAGCTCTTAAGTTCTATTCATGTAACCAGAAGCTCATGTGAATTTCTGCCTCACATGAGCTCAGGCTTTTCCCCTTACTGCTTTCCACTCTGATCTCTATATACTTTTTAGTGAACTCTTCTGTTCTCAGTTCCTTTTCTGTCACTGCTTCCCTCCCACTTTTCTATCTAGGTACTTTGTTATAGGTGAGTACCTTCCCCTAACCCAGAACTTCTGCAGGATGTACCTACTCCTCAAAATATCCCGACTCAATTTAGATTTTGTTCATCTCTGAGCCAAGGGGTCTTGAAGCTAGGATGTAGCTTTATAATATCTATAACAGAAGCATATAATTTATCATTAGTGGCACAACTTCCTGTAAATCATATCCACTATATCCACTGTCATTAGGAAATCTGAAGAAAACAATCTCACTCTCCAAGCATAATCTTTCTAGTAGGTCATTCTCAATCTCCCAAAAGATGCCTTATCAAACATACAGATATTCGTTAGCTTCCATAACTTTATAAGGAAAGCAACAGCAGCTTTAATTCTAGGAGTCTGTTAGCAGCAATATGATGCAGCTGTAGAAATAAGAACCAACGTGAATGCAGAACAAGCAGCTCTGTAAGCTGTGTAACAAGCTCTTACACTCAGCCTTCCTCATCAGCCTGCCACTACCTGAAAGAAGCTTTTTCCTCTCTAGTCTCTTGTGTATGTGCCTTCACTTCTTGAAAGTACAAAAAGCTACAAAAAGGATCACATATAAAAACCAAATCAAACAAAAATGAGACAAACACAGGCCAATATTGAAAGCTTAAGCGCTAAATTATTGTCGGCCATAATCTACTCATGAGGCTATCCAGGCTGCCACTTGCCTGTCAAGCAAAAATAACATCTCCTTTAAAACCTACCATTGCACTGTACTGTAGATACTGCATAACAGGGAGATGATTACAATTGCACTATAGAATATACTTCCCAATCTTTTTAGCTGAACTTTTTTTTAAGCGTACAGCAACTAAAATAATAAATTAAAGCTCTGTGTTATCTGTATAATGAAAGGAATTATCAACATCACAGAATCACAGAATGTTAGGGATTGGAAGGGACCTCAAAAGATCATCTAGTCCAATCCCCCTGCCGGAGCAGGAACACCTAGATCAGATCACACATCTTTATGTCTCTCATGTGCCAATCAAATAAAGACTGGAAAGATGGTAAGTAATACTTCAAAAGCAATTTCAGCTGACTGAAACACAGCCCTGATTCTAAGTAACTTACAAGAGAACATAGGTAGGCTGAAGTCTTTATACAAAGGCAAAAGTCACTGTTTCCAGTGAGATGCACTTAGCCAGTCATTTCCTGAATTCTTTTTTCCTGTTATCTCACATGCTTTAAAATCTATTTTCCTGAAGAGTTCTCCACTCTCCAGGGATTTTTTTTGCGGTGACTTCATAATTGTCCATTAATGGGGGCAATGATATCACAATCTGTTGCCAGGGCAATTAATTCAGATGCAAAACTTATCATGAGTTCACTGCAGAAATCAATGGGGAAGAAACACTCTGCGAATCACATGTTTAGTCATACGTGTCTTCAGCGACAGGCATGGGGAAAGAAATAACCTGTAGTCTATTAGTTGCTAAAGGAAGCAACGGCTGGGTTCTAGGCTCTCTTTCAGCTTCAGACATGCTCAAACTCACAGCTTCAAGGAAGACACCCCAACCACCAAACTGACAGTTAAGACAACTGCATTCCTCTGCCTCTTCTGAGGAAGTCTAGCCACTGGTCCCTGAGATTTATTTGGGTTACAAAAGAGTGCAGGGCAGCGAGGACATGCCCCAGCACGAGGAACACTGTCCTTGCACCACAGACATGTTTTGAAGAAATGTACTTTCACTGAGAGACTGTATGCTAGTGTGTTGCTTCACATTTTCAGGCTTGCTCTTGTTATTTTTCAACAGGGAACTGGTTGCCCTGAGCCCCTACGGTGCTGGGGCCAACCTGCATCAGGAGGCACAAACGCCTTGATCAGATTGCACCCCTCAGAAACACAGGCTCCCAAGCATCCATCAAACAAGATGGTAGAAAATACACAAGGTGTCCAACAGACTCTTTCCTTAGTTCAGCAGCAGCTTACTCATGCTACACTATTTCTAGTGTTTCTATGAAACATGCTGAGTCTAATTTTCATCCTATTCTTGTAAAACCGTATTTTGTACCATTTTTTTAGTTAAAAGAGCATTAAAAGAGCAATTGCACTGCAAGGTTCCCCACCAGCCATGACCTAAATGGAGCTTACCAAAACCCACATCCAACACTGCCTTAATATTGACAGGACTAAGTTGAAAAATGGTATTCTATGCAAGCCAGAGCGCTTAAATGGACTGCAGGCAGAACCTGATTTCCATACACTGTTCTTACCTCTTCAGTAAATGAGTAACACAAGCAATGCCATCTAGCTACCTTTAAAATCACAGTAGGCTGGAATTGGCTTATATAACTACATAATTCACCACTGAAGAGAGGTGATTGCACTCCAGTTTGAAATCAAGCCACGAGAGCCTGTCACTGTTGAGGACACTTCCTGACTTAAGAACCCCAAGCTGTTGGTTACAACAACTTTAACTGTTATGCCTGAGCACTCCATGTTGTTTTAAAACTCTACTGATTTTTTTTCCTATGAAATATACTCAGGAAAGAGCTTTTTATCAACTAGTCAGAGGACAGCAAGTATCTGCACAAAACAGCTAACAGCCTTTGGAACATTTTCTTGGATAATCCCACTCTATATGCCAGGTATTAGAAAAAGTAATAGGAAAATTTGGAAAAAAAAATTCCCTGGCAACTGAAGCTTCAATTCTTCAGATTATTAATCTTAACAATGTCATCTAAAGTTTAGCAAGGAAAAATTGAACTGCAATATCCAGCCTTGTATGCAGCAAAGCCCAACACTAATTAAAAGTAATATATTTTATTTTTTTAATGAAAGTGCACTAAATGTAGACAAGCTGTTAAACACTTAACACTTGGTAAGATATTACACAACAATCCATTCCAAAAAAAGCAACATTTGTTAATTTTTTATGAAGGTCATGATTTTCTTGCTTCAGTGCTCATGAAAGTGAAATATTAATGTTATGCACAGGAATGAAAAACCCCCAGAGCTCTGTCAAGACACCTAGATCTAGAGTTTCAGAAGCAGCAACCAGAGCTACTTCAGTAAAGACCATTCATCCACACTGCGTGGCAGCTAAGCAGTGCAGAAAGGCATTTCAAATATTGGACTAACATCAATTGCTTTTTCTGTTCGCAAGCATGGATGAAATCAGATTCTCAAGTTATCAGGAACATCACTATACTATGCACCTGAAGACAATGAGACACTGTCAAACAGAATTGTGCCAAAAAACTAAACAACTGGGCAGCAATGAACATGCTGTGTTCTTCAAAAGAGAATTCAAAGTGTAGATTGACAAGAATTTTCTGTTTATCCTCTGCCACATGAAGCATGTGCCCAAATTTTGTTAACACTAGTCTGTGAATCTTAAATTAACTCGTGGAACGTGGATTTAAAAACCAAGATGAACAATTGTTTAAAATTAAACACTAAGATTTTAGCTTTCAGTAACAAATGCAACAATGGAAATGGTCAAAAAGAAGAAAAAAAAAAAGAAGGAACTAGCCCCCTTCTAAAATTTCAATGACACATTCTATATGTATCAACACAAACAGTTCCTATGGCACTTGTTCTCAGTGAAGGCATTTGCTCTCAACGAAGACTGCAATGGTGTGATAAGAAACAGACATATCAAAATCCAATGGATACAAGAATAACCGTGCACATCAAATGTGGCAGGAAGCACTCCAAGTAACACCAAGCACCACATCAGATCAGGGTGGTCTGCTGTCAATATCTGCTTCTTCACCCCACACCATTTGCCTTCCCAAAGGCACACTATCTAATTCTGAACTCATCTGCCTTCCTTCTCAGTGCTTTCTCTGGCCACTTATTTGCTTCTAAGAGCACAAGAGTTGGCCGGGATGTTGTGTTCAAATTAAACTTGCCTTCCCAAAGCTCCTACAGAGCTCTCTCTGGCAGACCAAATTACTGAAGTTGCTAGAGCACCTTCACCCAAGCATTTAGCACTAATAGAGCTTGCATTATTAACATGCTTTTGTCAATTCATCGTTCCCCTGCTGATATGAAAACTTCATTCAAATTAAAGTACAAAACTGCCTTACGTAGTAAGTCATAGACACTACCAGAGAGCACACATCACACTTGATCAGCATCTGAATAAGCACCAGTTATGCATCAGGTGGCTAACTTGATCCCACATTAACTCCATGCTGCTTCTGAAGGATGTCATTGTTAGGAACACAATGAAGAAGAGATCACAGATGATTAAAAATCTGTTTCTAAAGAAAGACAGAGAACACTCTTTTGCAGGGCTGGTTACATGCAAACTGATGGTCAACCCAAAGACAGCAGCATCAGACTATGTCCAGATCCAGCAGACAGACATCTGCTTCTAAGGTTACCAAAGCAGCTAAATAGGAAACCTCATACTTGAGTATAAACTAAGCAAGCTGTCTACAGTTCTACAGCTCAAAAGCAAATACCAGTAACTGCTTTAAAGACATTAGCAACCCAGTTGTCTTCCAACTGACAATTGACACATGAACAATAATTACTACAACAAATTGTGTGAATTTTCCAAAAAGCATCTCTAAATCACTGCTGGAAACCACATATGCCTACAAAGTCTAGCCAATCCATTTTTTACTAATAGATTAGATGTCCCTGAAACATTAATCTTTTGATATGCTGTGACTTCATACTTGAACTGGTGAGCACTATGGGCAATAAAATCTACCTAACACAGCGTTACTATTTTTTAAGCAATAATTTGTGGTTGTCTTTAATTACCCAGGCTACAAACTCCAGCAGCACACTGCCCATCATTTATCTTTTTCCAATACACCTCGAGGGTATCAGGACCAGCAGCTAGGGCAGAGGGCTACAGTGAATATGTATTCTAGTCTAACACCATTAAGCAAAATTAAGGCTTACCCATCACTAAATGGATTGAATTGTTAGCTAAGCAGTTTAACGTAATAATTTCATTTGAACTGAAATACAAGTACACATATATTCCTATGTGCGGAAAAGTACAAGATAGGAGACCCAACAGTTCTCTATCACAAACAAAAGCTTTGAGAATGTTCCATAATGCAAAATTATCCACTACCTCTTAAAGACTTGAGCCTTAGCTCAGTCTTAATAGCAGTGTGGAACAACTGCTGTATTCCTCTGGTCACATTGAAATTGATAGAGAAAAACTGGCGGAGACAGTCTGCTGTATAATCCCTCACAATCCAGCAAAAGCATTCGTTCAGCAAAACCAATAAACATGGTATAGCCTAGACCTCAGGCTCATTCCTACAGCAACACTGCCAGCAACATCTACCCAGATCCCCTCACTCTCCACACCTCAATACACTCAGATTCTCTTAAATCCTTAAAATGCTATATAATATTTTCTGCTTCCTCCTGTGTACTTCATTGTCCTTTATAATGGCTCCAACTTCATCAGTGTCCTTTGCATACACTTTCTGTCACAGCAGGTGGGCAAGAGAGCATATTCTGTGGATAATCTTAAACTATCTCTCTACTGATGGACCAAGCAGGTCAGCCAGTGATTAATGGACAAATTGTGTCTGACTGTCACTCCCTACAAGAACATACAAGTACCTGGTGAAGACACATAAAAATTATTTTCACAAGATGTCTGGGCTCATTACCTTGAAGTCACCAGTCTCCTGTCACATTTATTAGACAGAATATATCACTTCCACAGGCCTGAATGATGCAAAAGCCTCAGGAAACATGTAAAGTAATTTCCAGGACAGAAACAAAGGACTTAAAGGAAATTCCTGGCTTCTAACATTGAAGTTGCATTCACAAACTTACCAGGCTTCCTTTCAAAAGGAGTAATGTATTTTTCCTGCTACTCAAGCTTGGCAAGTAATCTCAGGACATCATTATTCCCATTAATAAAATTTTTACTTTGATTTACTACCTTTACTTGAAGTTAAATTTTCCTCTTCTACACCCAACTTGATTTCAACTGTTTCTCCTTCTTATTGGCATATAGGTGCAGGCTGACATACATTAAATGAAATTTGATTTAATAGTAGAAACTTCCTCTTTCTCCTTAAAGGAAAAATTATACCAGACACTCTGCAAGATTACTAAACATCGCTAACCCCATCTCTCTTCTATTTCCCTATCCCCTGTGAAATCTCCACGTGCTGTTTATCATGTGGCACCATAGCAAGACTGATTCAGGGCCACACTCACATTCTAAGCACAAAGAATTCAGCAGACATGGTATTTACCTTTGCTAAAACAATAGACCATATTAACTGTCAGGATGCATCACTGGTTAAACCATAAGTTAAATTTATTTCACTCTCTATTTACCTCCAAATCTTTAGTTAAGTCTTTCGTTATTCTCTCCTTGAAAATCTGCTCAAAAGATCTACTTGCTTTAAAGCCTTCCACCTCACTGAGGTTATACTAAGGCTTTTACTTACTTGGAGTTTGCCAAAGAGGTCCTACACTTGCTATTCTTCTGAAGGGGGAGTTAGTCCTGCTACCTCCTTGTAGTTTTCTCTCCAGCACAAAGACTGAAGACTAAGTCTGTGTTTTATTTTCAACTTGATTACAAGTACCTAATTTCTACACATTCACTCCAATTTGCCGTTCTTCCTCCAGTCTTAACCACCAGTGTCTTGCCAAACCCTCAGGACAAAGCTAACCATTTAAATTCTATGCATGAACCTAAACAGGCTAATTTCATTCCCAGTTTATCGTCACTGGGGAATTTACCTATTCTCTTTATTTACATAGTGGAACATACTGTTTCTAGTTCTAAGGGATTAAAGTAAATACATTCGAAATCTCTTAAAATTGAATCTCTTAACAAACAACTTAAAGGTATTGAAGAGAGAGAAAACCTAATGAGACAAAAGAGCTAAGAATGTATTAGTCCAAAGTGAAATGGATGCAGATGGGAGAAAAGAGAAAGGTTAGTCTATAAAGTGATAGGAAATCTGCATGCTTCAGACTGGGGAAAAAAAGCCTGAAGAATCTGAAAAGTGATCCATAAGTTTCAAAACAGCTCTGGATAGGATTTAGAGCTGTAATGAGAGGAATATTTAGGGCTCTTTAGAGGGTTTCTGGGTTTTCTCTAATGTGACAAACAATATATGCTGACACAATAGCACAGATTTTTTTGTTACCAAATCTAAGTACTGTCAGCACTATCGTCATAGGCAGTTCAATTTATGAGACATCTGGATAAAGTCATGGTGTCACATGCAAGAGTGGGAACAGTTTAGAGATGGAAATACTAATGTTTCAAATAAAAATAATTAATACATGTTGCTACTGTAATTCATACTGGCCACTAAATCCCAAAAGAGGATATGTCCCCTCTTCTTTCAAGGTGGGGTTGTGCAGTCTAGAGGAGAGAAGACTGAGGGGAGACCTCATCACTCTCTACAACTACCTAAAAGGAGGTTGTAGCGAGGTGAGTGCTGGCCTCTTCTCTAAAGTAACAAGTGACAGGACAAGAGGAAACGGCCTCAAATTGTGCCAGGGGAGGTTTAGACTGAATATTAGAAAAAAATTCTTCACTGAAAGAGTGATCAGGCATTGGAACAGGCTGACCAGGGAAGTGGTAGAGTCACCATCCCTGGAGGTGTTCAAGAAACGTGTAGATGTGGTGCTTAGGGACATGGTTTAGTGAGTTAGCTGGTGTTGGGTTGATGGTCAGACGTGATGATCCTTGAGGTCTTTTCCAGCCCTAATGATTCTATGATTCTTGTGGTAGCTTGCACATAAACAACAATTAATAGCAGCTTCCTAATCTTCATAGCCCTTGCCCCTATTCTCTCTACTTCACCCTTTCATAATGTAGTTGATAAACTACAATTTCTATATGACTTTTCCCAGAGATGGAAAACTGCAGGAACTGGTATGAAGTATAGCTCCCAGAAATAAAAGAAAAATAATTGCATTCCATGCATTTCACATGGTGTAACTTTACAATCTTTTTTTTCCACAAACAAAACACTGGAGGCAAATATCAGACAGATTTTCTAAGATAATTACAGTATTAATCCCTCAGTTCTCTTTGTGCTCATTCTTATAAAAGGAAAAGTTAAATACAACAGGTATTAATATTTTACATATTCTATACATGCATATACAATATGCACTTGCAGCCCAGAAAGTGAACTGTGTCCTGAGCAGCACCAGAAGAAGCATTAGCAGCAGGTCAAAGGAGGTGATTCTCCCCCTCTACTCTGCTCTCATGAGACCCCACCTGGAGTACTGTGTTCAGATGTGGGGCCCCCAACATAAAAAAAGACATGGACCTGTTGGAGAGAGTCCAGAGGAGAGCCACAAAATTAATCAGAGGGCTGGAGCACCTCCCCTATGAGGACAGGCTGAGAGAGTTGCGGTTGTTCAGCCTGGAGAAGAGAAGGCTCCTGGGAGACCTTATAGCAGCCTTCCAGTACCTGAAGGGGGCCTACAGGAGAGATGGGGAGGGACTCTCTGTCAGGGAGTGCAGTGAGAGGACAAGGGGTAACGGTGTCTTGAGTGTGCTCACATGGCATGTACGGCATGTACAAGATAACCTTAATGATTCTATGGTTATAAACTGAAAGAGGGCAGATTTACATTAGATATTAGGAAGAAATTTCTCACTGGTGAGGCACTGGAACAGGTTGCCCAGGGAGGTTGTGGATGCCCCGTCCCTGGAGGTGTTCAAGGCCAGGCTGGATGAGGATTTGAGCAACCTGGTCTAGTGGAGGGTGTCCCTGCCCATGGCAGGGGGGTTGGAACTTTATGATCTTTAAGGTCCTTCCCAACCCAAACCGTTCTATGATTCTATATGTATATATGTACATCTGTATAAAATAAACACACAGTGGCATATATTATGGCAATAAAATTATGTCCTTGTTCTCTTTTCTTCTCTCCCACAAAACACAGACCCATGTCTAAACTTGTTACTACTGAACATACATACTTGGTGCAAACTTGTCATTTTAAATTAATGTTTAGCAATTAGGAAACTTCACTTGGTACCTGCAAGAGTCATATCTAGCGTACCAAGAACATGGAGTTCTGAGTCCATTTAGAAAAATACCTTAAGAGCACTACGTTGCATGAAGAACACAACTTGCCAGAAAAGAGCTTTATACAGTAGAGACAGTCCATTACTTTGGTGGGAACAGGGGGATGACTTGACACAATTAAGAATAAGGAGATTAAAAATAGAAGTGTGTCTTCTGGGAAGTTTCAACATCAGAACATTGCAATATTTTCACATTTTCAATTTGTTCACTTCTGAAAAAATGTATACAGAAGTGATGCAGAATATATAACATATACTTACAATTTCAAATAATGCATGAGCATCATCTCTAGTCATACTCCCTTTTTAAAATGACAAAGGGCTGAATAAACAATGCAAAGCCTGCTCAGGCAGAAGAAAAGTGAACATGGTGTTAGCCTAAGGAATACTTCTGAGCCTTCAACATCCAACAAAGCAAGCACATCTGCTGTGATAATGTTGAGGTTTTTTTGTGTTTGAAAATGAGCTGTTGAATTGAGGCCACTTTGTACCTTTGTTAATGTGACTGTCTCCTAAATCTTATTACTATTGCAAAGATAGGGACAACAGATAGACCTGTCTGCCCCGGGAGGAAAAGACATTTCAGAGAATAATGAAACTTTATCACAAAAATGTCAGAGCTCTCAGAACTGAATCTTCCCAGTATGTTAATCACAGCACTGGATGGTACCAGGCACTACCCTTCTAAAATTAAAGCTTCCTCAAATTCAGCAAAGAATAATTACTACAGGAAATAAAGATACTGGTTCATGTGTTGGCTAGTAAAATATATGGCAAGTTCACTGCCCCTTATACGGAAATTTCAAAAACTCAGTTCAAATACAATACTTCCATGCCAATTCTAACTGTAGCATTAAAACACAAATAGGATGATTCTGTATATTAAGACATGAGAGTGTTCAAAATAATCTTGGAATGAGAATTTCTTCCCATTTCCAAAGCAAAATGTATTTATGTATTTATCTATCCATCAGCCTGCTGGTCATGAAAACAGCAACATCATAAGCAACATATTTGGCCCTACACAGAAACATACAGTGATAAATTGTAAACAAGTATTCAGACGGAGCTATTAAAACTTTGTCTCACTAAACCATGAGTTCACACCACTAAAATTAGCAAGCTACACTGGATGTAACTAGAGACAAAAAATTCTTCTTAAAAATAGAAATCAAAGACTCTATTGCAATGTGCAAGGGATATTAATAACATGAATTTAACTGTATGTAACATTTTAAAGCTATCTTTACTAGGCAGTCTATATACTAATTCTAGCCCTTTATTCTTCTACAATCAGACATAAATGTTATAAAAACGAACAAACCCAAACCAGTATGAATGTTCTGTTTTACTCATAAAATTACTTTCTCCACTTTTAAATTCTAACCCAAGTCCTCACTTAATATTTCAGTTTCTGTATTAACAACTTCAGTACAAGTTAATTCGATCAGCACCTGTAGCAATGCTATATGGCTGAACAACCTTTATCTTCTCCTTGCTAGAAAAAAGCAAAGTGAAGGAAAGTGGCAAGATAAGCTGTGTGCCCGCAGGAACAGGGTCCAGTGCTGCAATTCCCTGTGTACTGCCAGTCACAAGCAAGCAGGCACAAGTATTAACTACACAGTTACACTTGAGGAGTGATGAGGATCAGACCCAAATCTCCTTAACTCAGACACTGATTTGAGCCTGGAGATAAAGAGCAGAAATTTCAACTTTTCCACCAGCTCCCTCCTTTCCCCCATTCTGTTCAAAATGTCCATTCAGGAATAGCAAAAACAATGACATACTGAAAATTATGCAGCACATTCTGAAACTAAGACCTTACAGTTTTGGGAATTTACTGACAGATCATGATGAAGCAGCACTTAGAATGGGAACCAATGCATTCTTACTCTGAAGATTAGAATAGAGGAAATTAGAAGATCATAAAGACCAAAAGTTTCAACGGAATTAGGACACAGTATCATCTGTCTCTGGAAGGACAAGATTTATGAAGTTAAGCTATGTATTTTTTCAGGCACCCTCTAGTTTGGACCACTGTTGGAGCCATTAAGTACAAATTCTATACATGCTTTAATACAACAGCAGTGGTCCAAAACAGTCTTTCCACCTCAAACTTCAGCCTTCTTTGCCCTTCTACCCCTGCCACTGTGCTATATGGGTTCCTTTTTCAGACACACCTACTTTACAAAATGAACATGACAGCACTAATACTTGCCAGTGTCTGGGCATAAAGTAGTCTCATAAACAATATGCAAGAGTGACATTGAAAACTTACCACACAACACTTCTTGCCAAGATGTGAAGACTCGCTGCATCTGCTCAAAGTCTATTTACATTATAGTCTTAGAAAACTAGATTCCTGCTCCTTAGGGAGGATTAATTTTACCTGGCAGAACCTGTCAAAAAGGTTAAGGTAGACTGAGGTCTGACAGACACATGAGGAATAATAAACTGTCTAATGTGTCCTAGCATTACATCTTTTACTGTAGGCTTGTCAAGGCCAAGGTGAACTCCTTAAACCACAGAAAAATGTACTGAAAAAAAATAGCTTACTTCAAACCCACAGTAGTACTGTATATACACAAAGAAACAACTTCAATCATACTTTCCAATTCCACATCCTAAAAATTCCTACAGAAATCTATGCCTTGGGCTTTTTAAAAATCAAGTGCTGAATTTCTGAACCTTGTGATCCCTACCTTGCTGAAAGAACGATTTATTTTTGTGTCAGTTAACACCAATAACAAGACAATATAGTTTACACTGGGGTTGTGTGCTCCCAGTTCCTATCACTAAAAGCTTGTCTCTTTCTCTACTTACAGACATGCTATAAATTCACAAATGCCTGTTTCCATTAATGAAATTATTACAAATGCATTTGCAGGAGGCCTAATCCTGCATCACTGAAATTACCCAGTGTTGGTGCTGATTCGCCCAAGAGCAGGACACAGCTGATGGGAATGACCTGGCAGTGGTCTTATCTGCCTGTGGCCTCAAGCCTCCCACAAGATGACACACTGAAGTCAGTACCAGTTTAATTCCAATTTAATGCACCACTAACAAAGTGCAAAACACTGCCAAACTTCACATTACCAGAAGCACATGCTGCTACCAGAAGTAAAAAGAGCCCTACAGATTTACAGAAGCAAGCTTTTACTTTCTTGCAGTAATTATGATGTAAACTTAAGATTACCCTCCTTCTTTCCAAGTCAGACATTAGTATTTTTTTCACCTTTCTTCCTTTATTGAAAAAAAAAAAAACAAAACCCGCGCAACCCTTTCACAATTTAATTCTGTCTTAACTACACAGAGAAAAATAATGCATTTCTGTACAGTACTCACAGCAGGAGCACTCTATAATAATCATAAATTGAGCCTAAACAGAGAGAAGAGGGGAAAGGAAAGGTAACATCCTGTACTGCCAAATTTTGGAGCAACCAGAGACAATGGTTTCTATGCATAATGGCAAAGCTGGCAAAAGACAAGATTTTTTAAAAAAACTTTTTCCTAAGACAGTACAGTTACGTGTAAGTGAAACAAAGATTCAGTAATATTAAGAATGCACAGTGCAAGAGGGAGAGCCAGAAAAGCCTTTTGCTTGTCTGCATGATGAAAGGAACTTTAAGTCTCACTCAAGAGTAAAGTTGATTTGGCACAGATGCCGAGATGTTCAGCACGTAGACCTAGTTCTAAAATGCATGAAAAATAGTGAAACTTGAATCTTTTCTGCAGTGCCTGCAATATCCACTGCTACGCAGCTATTTAGAGTGGATTTAGTCTCCCCCAGCTTCAGATGCTCACCTGTATGTGATTTAGTTTAAGCTTCTAAGCTTTTACCAAATCAAAAGAGATCAGACAGATCACCTGCAAAAGCTGTACCCCTCTCAGCTACAGAGGGTGCCCCATATAACTGTCAGAAGAGCAGATGCCCAATTTCAAATGGTTGCCCAAGACTGATACAATTTTGTGAGGAAGAAGCACCTATGGCAGATAGTCTTAAAATCTGCCTGATGGGGAAAGCAGGAACATGAATCCACTGCATATTTTTAGATCTCCACAAAAAAGTCAGAGGTTTTTTGGGCTTTAAAGAGTCCATCCAGGTGGCTAACGATTCTGAAATACGCATTGTTCGCAGTAATTATCCCCTCCCGTGTGCACATTATGAGAAATCACCTTCTCTTCAGAGAGGTTAAATGGCTCGCATTGTTACACAAGGGCTGAGAGCTGCCACAGTAGCCTGAACCCATTTCACCAGAGACCTAGGCTAACATTTTCACCACTGCTCTAGACTTAATTTGAAAACAGACACCTTTCAAGCAGATCACTGAACTTCAACCTTCTCTGACATTAACTGCCACACCGCATAATGACACAGAGCACACAAAGATTAATCTAGTTGACTCTCTCAAGTCCAAACAAGACTGACTGAAACAAGGGCTTGACTATTTCTTTCAGAACACCACAAGTGGGTGTATCTTCATTGCAAGAGCACTTCTTCAAAATTAAAGAGCAGTTTGCATATATGCTGGAGTGTAATGTACATATTCACTACTAAATGAGAAATCCCCCAAAAGTATGCATGAAAAGTGGCAAGATAGGTCAAAACATTTTGTGAAAGTACAATTTTTAAGCTACTGCACTCAAAGCCTAGTTTCCCAAACATTAAAGAATACCATGGCTTCCGGCATCAACAAATCACAAACAAAAGCTTGACACCAAATTTTATGAATGTCACTAGAGATTCCACTTGATTACTTTCAGATCAAGCTTTGTCAGTTCATGTCTTATTCATTCTCCTGAATGTTTACCTGGAATCCAAGACTTTCCACTTCCTTGGTAAAAAGAGAGAAAAAGAGTTCCTTGGAGGCAAAAAAAACAAAAAACAAAAAACAAAAAAACACCAACACCAAAAACCCAAAAGGTACATCTTTTTTCTACATTAAATCTATATTGCAAGACACAACAATGCCCCTCAGGTAGAAATCCACAGGAAGCCAATTTGATAAATATCAGAAAGAGAAGATTTGCTCAATAAGATCTCTCTGTACACTACAGACGGAACACCGTAGGAGTTAACGCTGGACAAACACAATGGAATGACCTGATAATGGCACAAATCCTTTACCAGCAGCAGTAAGCATCTAGCTCTTATAAGATGATAATGCTCCTTGTTGCTTCCCAAGACAAACTACTCAGGACTACAGTTTATGGAACTCCCATACAGTTTATGGGAACAAAACATGCAAGGGCCAACACAGACAGCCTCAGAATTTCTTCATCTACCTACTAGCAAAAAGAAGAGAAACTCTCACCGATTATCAAAGATCTTCCCATTGTCATCACTCTTCTCCTTTTCTTAAATCTTCCTGAGGTCTTGTTAAGAAATGCTTTCACGTCCTCTCATTCCCCAGCCTTCCCATGCTTCTGGTACAAATGTCTACCAAATCCAACCCACTTGCACAGGACAGAAGGAGCATAATTCTTGCAGAGCGCACAGGCCGTCATCAGGGCCAGCAGCACCTGCTTCTGATGGTGCTGTACATCAAAAGGGCCTGAGTGGCACCCATTGCATGAATTCATGCGTGAAGAAAGGAATCTACTGCAGAGACTTTATAAAAAGCTAAGCAGGACAACAACTTAAGAGTATGACACACTCACTCTTAAACTTCTGGACACATTTTAGCACAACAGGAGCCTGGCAGCTACTGAAACAGTCTGCTGCCATTTACTACCTGGCTTCTTTAAGAATATCCCTTTAACTCTTAGGAGCAGGCTGTCATCCTTCTTTCATTCATCAAAACTGAAATTGTGTAATTTGCTCCAAAAGAGGACTGATTACATGTGACAAGACAAAACCAGATCTCTTCATTAAGATAAGGGGGGAGGGGGAATAAACAAAGATAACCACTTTTTTTCTGGACATAAGAGGAAAGGGGGAAGAAAGAAATAAATCAGAAACCTGATGATGTGAAGAGATACTTCGATGATCTGGCAACAAATAAAATGGACAACCGTGACACAGAATTGTGTTATTCCTGCCAAAACTTCTAGGAAAATAAAGATTTCAAACATAGTAAAAGCCACACACACCCATGTTATACACCTGCATCAGTAACTGGAGCAATACCAAGTACTGAAACTTTTTATTTAATTTTCAAGTTACCTGTACTGAGTCAACAAGGGAAGCAAGAAAATGACACCTGACCACTGGCATAAATTTTAGCCTGATTCTAGCTAAATAACTTTTCACACTCGCTTCAGTATATCGTAGATTCTTCTTAGTAGTTTAAGTACCAACAATAACAAAAAAGAAAGCCATATAATTCAGTAAGTGCAGTTAAGTTTATTTTAGCAGACCAAAGAGAATCCAAAGGCACGTGATACAGGATGCATCCTCTTCACAACCTGATGTATCAGAATGTTACTGGTAAATAGTAGAACTGAGGCAGGTATTAACAATGCTTTCCTCCATCAAAATGCAATAACAAAGATATATCACAGGAACAACGTACATTTCTTGCTTAACATTTTTACTGTCTTGGTCACTCCCATGCTAATGATATTTTATTACCTTTTCTTCCTTTACTTTTTTAAATGCATATCCTGCCCCCAAAACCAAGATGCATTTCTCCTGTCCTTTCCTGGTTACTATAATTTTTCAGCTTTGAACTCATGTTTCTTCTAGACTTACATAACATAACTTATTATTGTATTACTATAAAATAATACATTGACACCAGTATGACACTATTGACACTGATAATTCAGCATCCACACACAGCACAAATATCAAAGCGTGGATTCAAAGGCTCCAGACCAGTACCTTCAAAATTTACTGCAGATGAAATTCTATGTCACTTACAGCATCTACAACATTTAGACACTCCTCTTATTTTTTCTTTTTTAAAAAAAGGATAAAAGAGAGAGAGACAGAGAGAAAGTGGGAGTGACTCCATTCCAGGCACAGCACTCCAAGTCCCATCTCTAGTTTTCTTTCCATCGTGCGTCCCTACTACCTCTGCTATTGACCTGACCACGCCCAAAAGCTACTAAGAACTGCCCACACAATTCCCCTCCCCTTGCCCCTCAGCCCTAGAACAGGGAGTGAGGAAGCACGGCACTGGGAGGGACGCAGAATCTGTAAGCACAATATGACCGTGGTGGGGGTGAAGGAGCTCCATGTTGGGGTGCTGTTAATGGTCTTGATATAAGATAGCCCTGAGCATCTTCGTGAAAGCTAGCAGGGTGAAGATGGCAGCCTGCAATGCTGCAGACTGGAGGAGAAGCTGTAAATGAGCGCAGAGTCAAAAGTCTTCTTTGGCCCTCCATAAGTAAGAAGAGTTCCTCACACCTTATCTAGACAACTCTCACAGAATCACAAAATGTTAGGGACTGGAAGGGACCTCGAAAGATCATCTAGTCCAATCCCCCTGCCGGAGCAGGAACACCTAGATCAGATCACACAGGAACGCATCCAGGCGGGCTTTGAATGTCTCCAGAGAAGGAGACTCCACAACCTCTCTGGGCAGCCTGTTCCAGTGCCCTGTCACCCTCACCCTAAAGAAGTTTTTTCTCATATTCAAGTGGAACCTCCTATGTTCCAGCTTGAACCCATTGCCCCTTGTCCTATCACTGGATGTCACAGAGAAGAGCCTGGCTCCATCCTCCTGACACTCACCCTTCACATATTTATAAACATTAATTAGGTCACCCCTCAGTCTCCTCTTTTCCAAGCTAAAGAGACCCAGCTCCCTCAGCCTTTCCTCATAAGGGAGATGCTCCATTCCCTTCATCATCTTTGTGGCTCTGCGCTGGACTCTCTCCAGCAGTTCCCTGTCCTTCTTGAACTGAGGGGCCCAGAACTGGACACAATATTCCAGATGCGGTCTCACCAGGGCAGAGTAGAGGGGGAGGAGAACCTCTCTTGACCTACTGACCACCCCCCTTCTGATACACCCCAGGATGCCATTGGCCTTCTTGGCCACGAGGGCACAGTGCTGGCTCATGGTCATCCTGCTGTCCACCAGGACCCCCAGGTCCCTCTCCCCTACACTACTCTCCAACAGGTCAGTACCCAACTTATACTGGAACCTGGTGTTGTTCCTGCCCAGATGCAAGACTCTACACTTGCTCTTGTTAAATTGCATGAGATTTTTCCCCGCCCAAATCTCCAGCCTGTCTAGGTCTCGCTGGATGGAAGCACAGCCTTCTGGCGATCTGTTCGTTTAGATTTTCTAACACTAAATGTCTCTTTGAGACTAGTACTGGGTTTAATCCTACTTGATTCCAAAGCTTCCACCTTTCCTTGCAGCTGTCTGTGGTCTGTGTCTTCTTGTCTACTGTAATCCAAAACATAGTCAATGACTACTAAAGCCCAATAAACAGCCACCTCCTATTTGGTTTAAATTTATCTCCTAGAAGTGAGGGCAAATCAGTGAATCCTCAGAAGTCCTTAGCACACTTACAGTAGCAGTATGCTACTAAACTGTACTGCCCTGAATTAGAAAATCGTTAAGAGTCAGTTCTAATTGGTCTGTCAGTTTGATCTTTGGGTGTCACTCACCTGTACAGACATGCCAGTATAAAGCCCTGCATTTTTGCATATTTATATTATTTTGCATGTGAACAATGAGCACTAGCTTAATTGTAATTTCTGTATTACATGTACTGGAATAACTTGGAATAAAAGGAGTGAATGCTGTAAAACCAGAGAAACTTGCTATATTAACTTACCTTAACAAGGCCTCTCTTCCTGTCACAGTAATTCTTGTAGCGTAGCACTGAACACCCACTTATAGAAATTCACTTAGATTTAAAAACTAATGATCTACAGACCACAAAGCACTGACTCCTCACATTTTCTATAAACTGTGTTACTTGCTTTTTTGGTGGCGGTAAGCAATAACAGGTTTTTCTTAAGAATTAAGGACTTACACTTCCACCAGTTCTGCACAACACTGCGTCTCACCTTATAAATCAACACCTCCTGCGCATATAAACTGACCCCAGAGCATTGCAGTCTCCTCTATCTTTAAAACACCAACTTCCACCATAATGCTTCATCTTCAACTGAAAAGCCTTGTTTTAAACACAGGATTAGCAACTCAACAGAAAAAAAATCTTATTTAATGTTTGAGAAGCCAGTGGTGTAGTATTTGTAAATGTGCATAGCCTTTTTGAAAGCCATAGTCCTATTCACTTTAACAAAAAGCACATGACAGATAATCAGAGTGTTTAAGTGTTGCAGTCCATAGATGTACACACACACCCACTGGCTGCTCTTTCCATTGCAACCTTTGCCAGGAAAGTAAACAGGTTTCCATACGCTTTTAGCCAAACTCACTACAAGAGCATTTATTTACAAAACAAAAACAAAGATGAAAACCCACCTACACCATCCTGGTTTCAGCTAGATAAGACGATAATACGAATCAGAAGTAGCATCTACCATCCTGTGAAGAACACTTAATACACAGAGAATTTTCCATAAGGCTGTTCTAATTCATCTCGGACTGATTCCATAGGCCACTGTTGTCAATCAAAAGTTTCCAATAGATTCGGCACTACTTGGATCACATTTTTATTTTAACTCATGGGATGGTGTTACTTCTTTGCCTCCTCATGTAAATTCTTAATCTAGAGCTACTGAAAGAAACGTTTACAAAAGAAGGTTGTTGGAAAATCAAGGAAAAGGTGCCTACTATAATAAAAGTTAACCAAGAAGCATTTCGAATGGATGCCAAATGTTTTACATCAAAGGTCCATTAAAGTACACGATAGTCTCAGTGTCCAACACAGAGGTAACTAAAAAAACATTAGTAGCAGTGGTTTCCATAACTTCTGGCCTCTGGAATTTTAGCCAGTTGCAACACCTAAACAGAACAATAATGAAGTGCGCCAGGTCTCAATATTATTTAGCTTTTCTGCTTTTTTGGGGGGTTGCTTTGGGCGGGAGGAACCTCATTTCAGCTTTCTACAATAACGCATCACAGGTCACAATTTGAAGATATTCTTTATACGTCACAGCCAGTAGAGACATACCTCCACTCTTATCCTTTCCCTTAAATTAAAGATTAGATTATGTACAATGATATAAAAAACTGCCTTAGAGGAGTTCTTGCTAAGTGTCTGAAAAAGGTTAGCTCCACAGCTACAAACCATCCTAGTTGCATACCAGGTCCCGTATGTCAAGGCTTTAGAACAGTAGGTTTATTTTTGGCTTTGCATATTCATCCACAGCTCTTCTTTCAGACTAAGGGAAGAGCAGAAAACTTTCAATAGTAAAGATATTGGCAACCCTCATTTGTTAAAGAGCATTTGCCCTATTGCTAAGTTTCTCTCCCTAGATACATATTTGAAAAGCAAGAATTATGTTCCACCATTCCCCAACACTACATAGAAACTCATCTCCTACACAGGTCTTTCCCAAAACCACACTCACTGTGGGGGTGAAGATTAAAGCTGCACACTTGCTACTGGTGCCAAAACAACTAAAAATGGATAACTGGCAGTGGCAATCTTTTTAGCCTGGACAACATTAGACATCAAATTCAGCCCAAACCTTAAAGGCTTAGCCTCTATCCAGACATTGTGCCAGTTGGTCCCTGGTTAAAGCCTTACCTACAGAGGTGACAATAAGCAAGCTAGAGACCAAGAGCTGTTGGCACCCCCCTACATCAACCACCACTGGCAACCTGACAGGAAGACAATTACATGTTCTTCAAAAAGAAAGCAAACCAGAAGGTCGGTGATTTTTCCCAGCTATTATTTTTTTAAATGTATCTAACATTTAAAAAGCTGGTAATGGATGCCCCAGCAGTCCTGCAAGCAATACCATCCACTGCAATAAGGATGAATCAAAAGCACAGCAAAGGAAAGGACACACTGTACAGTCTACAGAAACATGAATTTTCCAGGCAGAAACCAAGAACTATGAAAGGTCTAAGTATAAAACTTCCAAACCTAAAAATCAACTTAAACCTTGAAAATAACACACATCCCCACTTCTACTTACTGTTTAAAACTGTCTTCTTGGATTGCAAGGGGGAAGATGGATTGGGTGAAAATGCCACCTTTATAGCTTATAACTCTACCAAGAAGGTTCACCTTGCAGCATCGGGGAGCACAGCAATACCATACTAAGCTCTACAGCAACAATTTCTCCCTTTTTTTTCATTTGACAACAACAAATTACACCTAACATTGACCTTTCACTTTTAGATGTAATTAATCCCAAAACTCAAAGTATACCACAAAAAGATACCAGCTTTGTCAACTTCCTAACATCCCTTTCTGGCACTAGCAAAAAATTTAAGAATTTACAGTTTTTCAAACAGTTCCACAATGATAAAATAATCAAAAAACATGATTACTGTTTTACATGAACAACCAGGCTTTTCTTCAGTTCTAACCAGCTAATCTCTCTTTTTGGGTTCACACTGCAATTGTGGCTTCCCTCTCTTATTCCCAATACTCCTGCATCATGCAGCCTTTGACAGGTTTCACACATTTCTAGATACATTGTGGATTTAAAACCAATGCTTGGAGGTCTTAAAAATATTCTGTCTCATCAAATTATCTTCATCTCATGTCAAAACATGAGGGAACTGTGGGAAAAGTGAGCTGAAGTTCTTTGAGCACAAAATATGTGGAGGTTTGGATACAAGTCACAAAAGCCCAGAACAAGCATTCCTTCTACACCAATCTTTGCATTTAAAGGAACACCAGGAGATTAAATCTCCCTTTCTCCTAAAACTGTGGGTGGAGTGGGTTGGGTTTTTTTTGGTTTGGGTGGGGTTTGTTTTGTTTTGTAGGGGTATTTTTTTTTCGCTTGGGTTCTTTTTTTTTCCCCCCTACATTTTTAATCCATCTAAGTCCCTTTATGTTATTTCCTCTAAATGTACTAAAGATATTAAGAAATAAAGGGAATCCAAGGACAGATGATGAAAGTGATTAGAGGCTTAGAAAGACTTCCGTATGAGAAGAGATTATTAAAAAGACTGCCTTGCTTATAGACAAGATGAATGGGACGGATCATGAGAGAGACATGGAAAATGAGAACAGATATTCCACAGAATGTTTTTTCACCACTGGAAAGCAAGTGGATTTCTGTATTCTTTTTTAATGTAAGTCTTTTTTTTGTGCATGTGTGATCACATAAAAATCAGTTCATCCAAAAAACACTGATTCTACTGCCAGTCTCACTTAGGTTGAAAGCACAAGAGGATTGATATTGAGATACTCTATTTGTTAATAAATAAAAGGCATCTGTTCCAGGTGCAGATTTTTGTTTTTAAATAAAGGAAGAATTCTTACCATTTCAAATATGTCTACAACTAACAAGAGGAAGTTCTGAATAGGCTACAATGTGCAAGAAATTATGTAATAAGGACTTCCTGCATCTCTCTCTAAAGCATCTGGTACTTGTTAAAAGCAGGACATATCACTGCATAGATTTCTGATGGGACGCAGTAAAGGAGCCCACATGTTTTAGTTGTACTAGAAGAGGATTTTTCTCCTACAAAGCCATACATATAATTTTATAATCCTAATGAAATGTGGAGGATTGTTTTACTGCTGGGTAACAGATAAAGAGTGAAGAGCAATGGCCCAACCAACAGCAAAAAAAAATTGTGTACACAGGTTTCTGAGGTCTAAATAGGACAACCTGGTGACCATAGAGAGACAACAGATCTAATATAGCCTTGAGCAACATTCCTGACACAATGCTTTAGAAGCAAAAATCAGCACAATGAGGCATAAATTAGCACAGCCAAGCTAGTTTGGACATCAGGAATGTTACTACTGCAATTCCAGAGACATCTGCATGGATTTGCTGCCTAAGACGCACAGTGTAGACAGAATCCAAGCACCTCTAATTTCCCACCATACTCACTGCAAAAACAAATCCCTTAAAAAATCACCATAACAATCTTTAGTTGTCCTGCAAGCTATATTCCAGCAAGAACAGTACTTGGTGCATGACAGCTAAAAAGGTAACCCTTGTTCCCAAATCTTGTCCTACTTCATGACTTAGGTCCTGATTTTGAAAGATTTGGATTAGTTTTTGAAGCATTACAAGTATCGACTAGTAGTGGATGTGAAGCACAGTGAAGCTGCAGCAACTGGCATTAGCAGAGGCGAACTGAAATGTTTTGCACAGCCATATTGTCCACATTGATGCCACCTGAGTGAGCTGCAGTAAAATCAAGATTACCATTGACGAGAAGAGGCAGGAAAAGTCTCTTGGAAGGGTACCTTTCCTAAAGCTGGGGATGGATAATTTAGCAGAACCAAGGTAACCACACAACTGTAAATCTACACCCACCAAATAATACGAAAAGCACTAGGCACTAATACCATTGCACTATAAGCAACTGCACTCTTATGCCACACTCTGTGCTGCCGTGCACAGCATAGCTTGGCTCTCCAGTGACGCGTCCAAAGAAAAGAACAGGAATCCAGCCTCTCCCTCAAAATACTTGGCCTCCTTAGGCAGCAATGACTCCCCCATGTTAAGAATGACTCAGCTGTTCTTCATTAAAGTGTTTTCTCTCTTTCAGGCACTGGGATCTTTCCACAAAACGTGACATATGGTTCATTAGAGAGTTGTTAGCAGAGCTCAGGATATCTTATATTTCAAATGGCCTCAAAGAAGGTGCTATTGAAGAGACCTGTTGCCTTACACTGAAAGAACTTTTTAGGGGCAGCAGGAATTTTAAAATACTTTTCCCCTCAGATTCTACTGTTTACAAACTCAGAAGGCCACATGTGCAGTACGGTGTTCCAGCACTTCGGCAAACTGAATTTGGTGATGCCTTCCTATTATATATACAGCTGCAGTTTTGGAACAGTCTTCTTGCCTGTCCACAGAGAAGACTTCACTTTCTCGTAAGAAAAATCCTTAGATGAGCTTGAAAGACACAGGCAGTACCCTATAGGGCTGGAGAAGTCCTTCAAAACCTGCCTATCCAAAAACTGGACTCAGTAGCCTATGTTACACAGACTATGACAATGACTTTGACACCTCTCTTCCCCCCAGGCTTTATTAAATGTATCTCACCCTACTTATTATACATTGTCCCTATTCTGCTGACAAAACCAATTCCATTACTTTCTTCACACAAACAAGTCTCCTGTGTTTGTTAACATGCTCATGAGAGTCCTCCCATCAGCTCTGTATTGCTGTGTTCATGCTCTGCATTGCTTTTCTCTGTGAATGTTCAGGAATGGCAGCCTTAACTCCAGCTGCTCTGATGCTTTTTATTCAGTCTCTAAAAGAAAAACACCATCCTGCTTTCTTGCTTCTTTCCTACATAATACCACCAGTTGTTGCTGCTCCATTGACTGATCATTTCCATACCCCTGGTTAAAGCAGTAAGAGGGATGTTGAAGTTAACCAGGCAATTTACCCAATAAAAATTACTATTTGTCTGGAATAAGCACTTGCCATCATCTGGAACATACAACCTGCTGCTAACACCTTTAGCAATTATATTACGAAAGTTCTGTGATACCTGATAACAACTTGTAAAGCCCAAACCCTGGAGCAGTGCAATTACCTGCAATTCTATAAAACTTGTTATATTTCCAGTTCTCATGGCCGCAATAAGGGGCGGAGAGACTAATCCTGATGAAAAGAAACCCAAAATCAGACAAAAGGCCAATACTTTAATAAAATGTCTTAAGCATGAGATTTTCTTTCTTTTTCAATACAGGAGCACAACACACAACCCCAAATGTTTAGCCATGGTACTTTATGCTTTTAAGCAGATCAGCTAGACTACAGAGCAGAGGCTTCAAGTTTAACTCTTAAACACACCCAAAATCATCCTTGAAGGTATGCAACTTTCTTCCATGGCCACAGTTTGCTAGATAGACCATTATTCTTACAGCAAGAACAATAAAGAAAAACTACTTAGTTCAACTTGCAAAGAGAAAAACAAAGGAAAGGCATGAAATTTTTAACTGTATTATGACAGATGAACTTACCCAGCTTACAGTATGAAGAGCATTGTAGACTCCAGTAGTAAAGGTACAGTGTACAGGGTTACCTATTTTTAAAACATTTCATTATACAGCAACAATATGAAGCACAACATCTTCCTTCCAGCACTGCCAATTAATGGGCTGGAGGGATGGAAAGAGCGGCTGATGTGCAGTATGGAAGAAACAAACAGAAAAACCAATCCCCAAAACCACCAAAAAAGCCAAAAAACCCACGCCAAAACCCAGAACCGCCTCCCCCCTCCCCCAACAGTCTTTCTTCACAAATAGCTAATCCCTAACACTTCAAACTGGAAACCTCATTTATTGACACAGGCAGAATCCCATCTTGGCATAGAAAACAGAATTTCTGTTGATATCCCAAGTCAGATAGAGCAACCTTCTTTTTCTTCACATCTTTCTGCAGTGCACAGGAAGAAAGAGCCATTTGTTTTACACCTGTTTGAGCTGAGTATTTAGGTAAGAATTTGAAATCTGTGCATAAACCAGAGAGCCAACTGCCTTCATCAGCATGACATTCACTACAAAGGCTACTAAATATATGAAAGGATCACAAGCATTGCCTATCCATGGTTATCATACATTGTATGAACAAACCATCAAAACAGTAAGATAAAAGATGAACTTGCCAGCAGCCCATAAGAAAAACCATCCCATAAAGCTGTATGAGATAGATATACAGTATATTCTTACACCATCCCTAGCACACACTGATACGCCTTTTCTGTCAATCTCCATCCCTGCCACAGCCCTCTTGCAAGTAACTTCAGGAAGGGAACCGTAATCGTTCTCTGCTGTTACATGCAATCACCTGATCCACAGTTTATCCAACAGAGACCTTGAGAAACAGGACCACAACCAGACACCCACCGGTGCGATCTAGACACGGAGTCACTTCATTAAGTCATCAGCTCTGTTAACTTTGGTAAATTCTCTATTACTCTCACCTTCAACCAGTTTCTATTGTGGCTATATCCCGAACGCCAGTTTCTGTTATGTCAACAACCTGTTTCATTTCATCTCGTATATCAAAGAGTACTTAGACAAAGAATATGAAAGAAAAACACGTATTAAAAAAACTTTCCTCTTACACTGACAACGTAGCAAACACAGACCTCTTAGGGACGATGCCGCAGGTTGGCAGTTGCCTCTCTGAGCTCGGCACCCACGACCTCCTGCCAACCCCACTACCCTCCCTTCCCGGGCCGTCTGCTTCCAGGGGTGTCCCCGACTGCCATATCCACGTCCTCACACACTTTACCCGCGTCTTGCGCCGCCGGTGCCTCTCCGGGTCCGAGTACGTCCTGTCCACTGCCAGCGCCGTATCGCTGCCCGGCATGCTGCTGCCCCGCCACCGCCTTGCCTCCTCCTTCTCCTCCTCAGCGGCTCCCGCCCAAAGCCCTCGCGCAGGTAAGGGTCCCGCCAACAGCTGCCCAACCACCAGCCCAATGGCCGCGGTACTGAGGGGGATCGCGGCTGCCGCCGCGGTGCGGGAGGGCCGGGCACGCCCCTTCGGGCGTGCCCGGCCCTCCCGCACCGCGGCGGCAGCCGCTTCTCTTTTCCTGAGACGACACACCCAGATTAACCCCTCACAGCGGCTCCGGGTCCCGGTGCTGAAGTGCAGAAGTCCAAAGAGGAAATAAAGGAAGAAACCAGTATTAAATATGTTTTCGTTCTGGGGCAGTCTCACTTGTTGGACTGTTCACAGGAACATAAGGCACCCTGGACACGGCTGAGTGCTGCTGCTGGAAAACCCGCGATACCCAGAGCTTCTGGCATTAAACGTGTTATAAAAATTCTGTCGAACCAACTAAATAATGAAGGTCTGCATTTTCCAACACGGCCAGTGGAGCACAGCAACCAACCAGTTCAGTCCCCATTTCGGCACATTGCACAATACGAGAGAAATCCTTCAGTGTCCTAGAACAGGGGAGCTTCAAACCATGCTTGTGAACACCCAAGGAAAACTTGTTTTCCAGGACATGTGTATGCCAGTGTGCTTAAATTCCTAAGAGCTGACTGGAGTTCCTGACTGATTTTTGCATTTATCTTCGGAACACAGATGCTGAGGAATGCATTAAAACACTTAAGTAACACTTCACCATTTTAAACTACTGAAAAGTGTATGCAGAACACTGTTTTTATAGTCACTCATTAAGTTGTACAGGAGATGTACTTTTTGATAAGTAGAATAGTTGGGTTACCACTTCTTCCTTGTTACACAAAATAAATCTGGACTCCCTTGCAACAGCAGCAGGACTTCACCTTTTACGTACAGTTGTTACGATGCTCCTGAATGAGTCACACTGCTTGTCTTCTCCAGTTGGAGAGAGTCCCAAGGTATGTGCATATATAAACATACATAAATCAACACAGCTAACTATCCTGAGGGGGCTTGCAGCTTTAAAAAAATACTTCCCTGACACCACTTAATTTTTTTATTGGAATTTTGTGTTCTGAGATAACGCTACTATCAGAGGTTAATTATCTGACACAAGAGCTTCCCTGTTTTCACGTAACAAGGTCTTCAAAAATGAAAGACCTGAAATTCCAAAGTAAAAATAAATCCTAGACCTCACTTTCTTGGCAAGTGTTTCTTCTTCAACTCTAATAACAGTTTTTACAAAGTTATCCCAAATTAACTAGTGAGTGGGTTTATTACAGGAAGCATTATTTGCCCAATGTGGTATTCAAAGTAACCAGATTAACACAGGATACCTGCACACAGGTGATGACTTGCCATCCTTCCTGTATTTCTTTCGCAGCTGAATGAAATAGCTGAAGTTGGAAGGCTGCTGGGAAAAAGATTTAAAATGGGAATTGGATTTCTTCAGTCCTTCAGCTCAGATATGAAAGTTAATTCGTGACTCAAAAATGTGCCAGAGGGTGGGGAACTTTGGAGGTAAAATTCAGTAAGAAATTAAATACACAAATGTTGTGGCTTTGGGGGTTTCACTGAAGTCATAATTACAGATTTCCAAAGGGGACTGTGCAGTTTCCAGCACCTGGGATGAAGCATCCTTTTTTCCTCAGAAACTTTCAGGAGTTATTTTAAGCCTTGCCAGATGCAGCTGATCAAATCACAGAGAGGGTAAGTAGTTGGAAAAGAGGCACATAAAAGACTTCAACTGCTTGGCTTGTTATTAATACAAGGCTTATTATAAATCATAGTTTATTCAAGAGTTTAAGAGTTATATTTAAATAATATCAGATTTATTTAAATAATGCCAGCAGACTAGCCACAAAATTATGAAACTTCAAGATGAACAGAAGCAGGCATGTGCAATATCTATTTAGAGGTATACCATGTATGGTTGGGCTCAGTACTATTAACATACATACTAAGATATTTATGAAGAAAGCACTCTCTCTTAATATAACTTCTAAGAAAAGAGGATAACACAAGGCCTTGCTGTTGCATTGGTCACACTTTTCAATCAAGCCTGTGGATCCATTTGCTTGGGCCCTGCCCTCAATGGTGGTGGTTACTGCCACTCACACCAGCAACAGCAGCTCCCGTGTCCTGCGCCAGCAACGAAGGCCCTGGCACAGGGCAGTTCCTGGAGCAGCTGTGAGCATGGGGTAGCAGGCTGGGCAAGGAGGAACAACTGCTGCTCACAGCAGCAAGTTCTAGTGGGGGAGAAAAAGGTGCTTGGGTAGAGGCACCTGTCCCCCAGGTCAGGAGAGCCCTTTCACATGAGCTGGATTAGGAGCTGTTGCCATCTGAGCAGTCTCTGCAGGTGCCACACTTTGCAAACATGTCAATAAATGGTTCTTATGTTGGAGTTAAATCCTCGGCATCTTCAGAATGTAAGTTTAGTGTATATCAAAATCTGGTGCCATGCAATTGTCTGGAGAAAGGCTGCTCTTTTCCTCTTTTATCTTTCCCCCTCACACCTGTGCCGCTAGTTCCTTCCTGGCCTGTAGCAGGAGCAGAAAGACAGTTATCCTGTGGCATGTTTGCGGAATACATTTCATTTTGCCTGGCTGAGCAAAGACAACTCCCCCCTTCTTGCACACATAGCTAGTTTGTAGAGCAATCCTTCCCAGAACAGAGACATGACTCTCCAAACATGGCAGAATACTGTACAACACAGTACTTCTGACAGCCTCACCAGGTACTTCTCTCACTATTTTCAAAAGCCATTGAGTTTGAATAAATGTTCTTCCCACACATTGTACCTATTCCCAAGTGAATCATAGAGTCATAGAATCATTAATGTTGGAAAAGACCTCAAGGATCATCAAGTCCAACTGTCAACCCAACACCACCTAACTCACTAAATCATGTCCTGAAGCACCACATCTACATGTTTCTTGAACACCTCCAGGGATGGTGACTCCACCACTTCCCTGGGCAGCCTGTTCCAATGTCTGAACCTTCAACCCACTAAAGCAAAGCCTTCCAGGCAGAGGCAAGAAAATGAGGCTGGACTCACAGTGACATAGATAGAAATGGTTGCCCGTAGATTAATTCTCTCATCCTTTGATCTTCTCATCAAGTATTTTTAAAATTCATTTCTATGGTTTAAATTAATGATAAAAGCATTAAATCATCCTAGCCATCCATTCTGTCAATTTTAAAGCTCAAATACCTCAAAATCCCTCACTGACTGCCCAGCTGTCCCTAAAAGCACAGAGTAATTCCATCCTTTTCCATTGCTTTCTCTCACTTCAGCAAGCTGGCACGATCCACAATGCTTAACTCTCGATATTTACATTATTTCGCCTACCTTTTTAAAGTGACCTTTTAAAAGATAATTAGGAATGGAAGGTCTGGTTAGACTTAAGATCACTGCATGAGGGCCCACACTACTGTATTCAGCTTTCAGAGAGGCAGACATCAATGTCGGGTTTGCCTGCTTTGCCCTGTTTCAGGAAAATCAAATCTCTGGAGGGGCATCAGAGGCACTGCCCAAGGCAGGCCTGTCAGACGGAGCCTGAGCTTTCTACAGACCACTCCTGTGTCACTCATCCCTTCAAAAGCTGCATCTTTGCCATCTGTTGTTTCCTGATGCTTGACCGTGCACAGCAGACACAGCAGCCCCACCTGTGAGCCATGAATTATCTACACTGACTTATTTATAGGCTATGGAGGGAGAAGAAGCGGCAGTGGCGACAGTGGGATTACTTAGCAAAACCCAACTCCCACACAATGTAATCCCACAGATGGGGTCATGCACACACACTGGGAAGCATCACAAGAAAGGAAACCTTTATGGAGATGGAAGGCATGGAAATCCTATCATTAGGAGGCTGGATTGAGGTTTGGCCCTGTTCTCTTTCCAGTTTTATTATGAATCTGGATCTTGGCAAATTTCTTTACTTCTTTGGACTTCCACTACCACATTTCTAAAAGGAGAAGCACAGCAAATCTTTCTTCTGTGGATAACCTTGAGCTCTCCCGAATTAAAAATGCTATTATTAATTGTTGTGTTCTGATGTTGTTGGGAGAAATTACACATATGGTGTCAAGAGTATATTGGCAAAGGTACAATCAGGAAGAAAGCAAAGGTCCCTTTTTCCACAATGGTAACATCTGTACTCTAAACAGGATACTGGGGCTTCTTACGAAAGACATTTTAACGTGCCCTCCCAATCTTTTTTCCAAAAGCTTGCAGCAACCAGCCTCTGGGGAAAAGGTCTACATGATGACAGACTGTCAGTGCCATTTCTGATGGCAAATGGGACAGTGCTGAGTGACGTCGGTCTTGCAGTTATGCAGGAGCGCACTGTCACAGTTCTCAGTTTATCTGCCAAAGCATGAGCCTCTCACACCCACAGGAAAGGAGACACTCCACTTGTCTGTACCCAGCACAAACTACCAGGGGATCACACCGAGACTTACAGATTGCATTGCCAAGCTGTGACGTTCATTTAGAAGATGTTCATAAACATTCAGATATCAAACTAAAATTTTAAATTTACTCCTCTCCTCCCCTGTCCTCTCCTCACTAAGAAATGTTTTATGTGCTTTCAGGATATAACAGCCATGGACACTCTCTGAGTACCCATTTTCTACACAGGAAAAAACTCCAAAACAAGGACTGTCATAATGTATCACTGAGATGCATTGATAGGGGGTCAAGGATAGAGAAGCAAGTGGAAAATTCCAGTTGAGGGTAAGAAAAGTTCTCCCTCTTTCTCCGCTGCCCACTATCCCTTGTCCCTTGCTGTGTGATGAGAGGCAGTTTGAAGCCCTTTCCTTGTTCTTGTACAGACTAGGAAATTTCTGCTACATAATTTCTGCTGCTGAGTGACAGCAATGCTGCGAACAGTTCCTACAGGATGGTGGCAGCATTTTGCATTTCAAATGCTGTGAATAAGAGCCACCTTTTTAGCAGACTTAAATGCCAGCTGTTCTGTATAGAAAGAACTTGCCTAGAGCCCAGCTATTTACATTAAAGATGACCCATGTTGCAGAGGTTAGTATAGAATTCTCCCTCCGGCAATGTGACCGGTTGCTGCTCATCAGCTTACAGAATTTCTTCTGCCTCATAGTATGTGATTCGGGGCCCTTCTGGGAATAACTGCATCCAGCCTGTCTGTCCTGAATCAGCCACTCTGATACTGCCATGAGGTATGCAGGACCAAACGCTGAAGCCTGTTGGTGCATAAAGGTGTCTCCCATTCCAAAACACGGATGTGAACTTGCATCCAAACCATTCAGACTGCAGCCAGAAGACAGCCTGAATCTCCTACTACTCCAGATCCTGGTGGTTTTAACCCAAATTAAAACAAACAAACCAAAACCTCAAAGCAGACATAGCCTATGAGCGCAAGAATTGCTCTCAGGATGTGCCACCTCTACCCACTGTTCAGAGAAGCACACACAGACCCCCTGAAGTGGCATGTGGCTGGGTAGCCGACATCTGAGCTCCTAAAGGCTCTGTCAGTGAACACACCACAGCTTTCAACCTGCTACTTTATGGCTGTAGTTTCACAGACATCCCAGCTCAGTTTGTGGCTGATGGCTGCACACAGAGATTGCAAACAGTGCTGCATAGGAACCTGTCAATTTTATTTGTCTGTGAAGCACATTGCATGGCTGTGTCTCCACATAAGTTATGTCATGCTAAATGAGTGACATCAATTATTTCCATATCAAGAGACAATGACAAATTCAGGATTAGGACTTATCTGGAAGTCAACCAGAAAACACAGATGGGTTATGAGAGAGCAGAAAAATTAATGATTATTCAAGTAAGCCTACACCTTTTCCTGGTGAGTGTTGTTACAACGCAGCCCTTTGTATTTCACTACGATGCAAGTTACAGGGACATGAAGCTCAAGTTCCCTCACCACTGTTGAAGTCAACCACTTACAACTCATCTAACTGTGGTTCTGTTAAATCTAATTCAACGCAATATGGAAACTCTCCTTTACAGCCACATGAACTGGGAAGTGTGTTAAATTGGTTATCTGGTGGGTTAACCGAGCATTAATAAAAGCCATTAGATAAATACGGTTAAGAGACTATTTAAGATGAGCGTAATAAAAATGGAAAGCTCCTTCCAGTTTACTTCTCAATCTGCCAGACTTAAACATATGACATTCTGCTCTGATTTGGGTGAGAGGGACTTGAAAGATTAACATCAACTAAGCAGAAAAGCCCAAATGCCACTATGTTTAATTGGCATAAATTTTTCAAGTGCCTGATTTTCACAACAAATATTTTAAAGGCAGCAAATTGCAAACAAAAAAACACAGCATAGCACAGACATTTGCATTAGGCTAAGTAAATCTGTATTGACCATCATTTATAAGTATCAACCAACACTGTTCCTTTACTCATCTAAGTATAGTAATTTATCAGGGAGAAGGTTCTGGGTTATTATTATGAATTTCTATATAATTCTACAAGATAGTTTTCACTGAATAAAGTATTTGCTGTATTTGCATCTTGGCTGCATTGCTAACAGGTATTAAACTCATTTTACTTTCATTTTAGAATGCTTTTTTGTGGATAAAATCCAGGTCCATTGATTAAAGTTTTACAAAATGCATCAATATGCAAGGCTTTTATCTCATATTTCTGCATATTCCACAGCAAACTCACTCACTACTGATGTCCCAAAGATAGCTGCAGAGCTTCGTAACTTCCTCCATGTAAGTAAGCATTCTTAACAACATCGAACTGCAGAATCTGTATGCACATGTTCCTGGATCAGAACTATACAATTATGACTACTGGAATAATGATTTAGATTGGAATTTAGAGTTAGTGAGTTTAGACGTGACCAGTTGACCATGAAAGCAAGCGATTATATACATGATTCCTATTTTCAACTATCCTGGTGCTGTCAAATGCGTCAGAATAGTCTGTGAAGGAATACAGATTTTAAGCAGAAAAAATAAGCCTGCATTTTTAACATATACTTATCCTTTTGGGCTTTTTAAAATAATAAATTAATAAGCTATTACAATTAAGAAATTTTGGGGAGAATTTTTGAAAGATTGAAGTCTTCTGCTTTATTCTTATACAACCAGTGAAATGTATGGTATACCATAGAGTACAATTTTCTTATCCCTGGCACCTGAGTTTTAGTGGGAATATGTAAGAAAAAGAATATTTTGCAATGTTTTTGGACACTATAGCAACACAAATTAGAGTCCTAGAATTTCAGGGGAGTTTTCTCCTGAAATTCCATGACTGGAAAATGTTACAGCATGAGATCACTAGAAAATGGAACGATGCAGATACAACATTTGCCAATAAAATTCTTATTCTTCTATATAGGAATACTATTTTCTGTAACAAAATTAATAACCTGTTTCCCCAGTATAACTGTGACTGAGCTTTTCTTCCTAAAGTTATATCTGTGAAGGGTGGGATTTCTTTTTCTTTACCTTCTTAACCAATACAGCTATATTGATAAAGCATTAATATGTAAAAATCTTAAGGCAACAGAAGCACAGAGAACCTCAGTGCCCACAGACGCCTGATGGCACAGCAGACAGACAGCTCTGTTTGGTGAAGGAAACTGAAACCTCGCTGCCTTTCCAGCATCTGCCATGTCCAGAGGTTCAGACCTGCTCAACACCAGCTAGCCTCAAGTGCCTCTGAAAGCTGAAGCTGCCCTTTTTCCTTCCAAAAAAGCCAATTTTGGCAGCAGGGTTTGGGTTGGTCTGATCTGGAAGAGTGGCAAGTAGTTGCCTCTGCTCAAGCTCCCCACTTCTTTTTGTAACCTCAGGTCAACAACTTTAGAGATGTCAGACAGATTTTTCAAGCCCGTGTCTCGGCATGACATGATCAACAACAATCTCACAGACACATGCTTACAAATCAGAAAAGGAAAAAAACTGTAATAATAATAATAATAGGCTTACTAGTGAAACTGCTCTTTTACAATGTTCCCTTAAATTTATTTGTGTTTGTGTGTGTATCTCACACAGATACACAGCCTTATGAGCAATTTTATTTAAAGTATTATAGGGAAGAAACTGAATGTTCCAGCTTTCCTATTCTGCTAATAAAGATTCATTATTTACATGTAGGTTTTAAAACACTTGTAATTAGGAGGCTCAATAGAAAGCATTGGAGCAATATATAAACTCTAATAGCAACATAAAAACTCTAATAGCAACACGTTATAGATCATAAGTAATTAAGAGCTCTAGCAACAAGGCATATAAAAGTTAAGAAGAAAGTAACACAGCTAAGGAGAAGTCATATCACACAGATTAAAACAAACCCTTCAGAAATGAGTGACATCTCAGAGACATAGGACATGAAGGGAAAGTGCTCACCCTGCAGTTTACTCTCGTGCTCACCAGTTCCAGTGATTTTCAGCATCTCACACACACAGGTCTGATACAATTATGAAACGATGGAGCATATTCTTCATTTACACTCACCAAAACTTTGTCTTTCTTTAAATGAAAGGTTTTTCATTTTCTAAATGATAGATTTTCTCATGTTTTCTATCTTTTAAAACATATCCAATAGCACAGCCACTGGCTGACACCAGTGGCCTTGAAACTACGGGCAGGGAGAAGCTACCAGAGGCCCCAGGGCCATAAACAGAAATGGCCAGTTACTGATACCGACCTGGAAGCAACTCATATGAGCTGCCCACAGGCAGTAACACAAGCAGAGGAGTATTTATACAATGTACTTAAGCTGCAACAAAAGCTACTGACTGCTTGGATGCCACCGCTTCAGAATTAGTATGTAGAATTATGAGTGGTAGCCTGTGATTCTACGTGTGTATGTATTATCAGGGCAGAGATGTAACTTTACTGCCTCTGTTTGGTCTAGTATCTTATCTTTGAGGCTGGGTTGTGATTTGTATGCAACAAGGGTGAGCTGCGCTACCTCTGCCAAAAGACAACAAATTATTAGATTACAAAAATACATACATATGAGTTTTATTAGCTCCCTCATCTGACTGGCTGCACAGGTCCTCAAGCCGTGATATTGACTCAGGAAAGTGGGCAGGGAATGATGCCTGAGGACAGAAGGCCAAACCTAGCAGAAGTCAGAACTAAAGTTGATCATGCAATCACATTCTTAGTTGCAAAGGGTTTAATTGTGTCACAGCATGTTGGGTACGTTTGTATCCAAAGACTCTTAACATCAACATACTGTGGATTTTATACAGGTTAATTATCCTTGTAAAAGATATGGAGTGAGGATACAGTCAAATATTAAGCCATCTAACACTCAAGGAAATCTGTAAAAGCATGGGCATCCCAAAATGAACCCGTTTAACCTCTTTAAAATTAACTATTTTCTCATTTTCTAAAATAACTTAAATAATAGTATGATTCATTCGTTCAGGCCTTGAAAAAATAACAATCAGCTTCATCCAAGCAAAAATCTAGTGGGAAACTTCAGAGTGAATCTTCTGGTGAAGTTGAGATCAGCAATTATATGAGTACCATAATACCAGCTGCTGAAATTATGATGAGGGAAAGATGCAAATGTGGCACTAGGACATCTGTGGAGATAAAGCATTTGATGTATGCAAACTATTATCTGGTTTGCTAGAAAAGGGAAAAAAAATCTTTACATATAACTTAGGTAAGTGACCCAGCAAGAAAGCTCTTCTCTTCTCTTCTCTTCTCTTCTCTTCTCTTCTCTTCTCTTCTCTTCGAATGTCTCATCTCCAGGGGATGCTTCACTAAATCTGTATAAATTTTCTTCTTGCTACTGATAATGAAACTTCCTTTAGTTATCTGGACTTTGTCTGGTCAGTCCCCAAAACTATCATGTATTTATTTTTCTAAGTCATCCAATAGCAAGAAATAAGGGCCCATCTGTACACAACCTGACTTTACTGTTGCAGCAAAGAAGTATATAACTAAACCAGCAGGGAATTCTTGCATTCCCCTGCAGTGAATGGAGACAGGCAACAGAGTAAACATTTACAAGTTAAACAATGACCCTAGGCATTTAAACAGCTTAAAGTGAATCTTCCTCTCCAGATAAGAATAAAACAAACAAATATTTAGTAACTGCTCTCAGCAAGCTATTTTCAACCCTTCTATCAAAAACATACAGAGATTTAAAAACAAAAGAGAGTAACAGACCCCAAATCAGCAGGTTTTCCCACTACAAGGTGTGTTTTCCATTTAGGGATACCTTTTTCTTTCCTCTTTGCATGCACAGAGCTAAAGTCCCTGTGACTTCTTTGCATTGCGACAAACCTCTTTTTGACTTAATTCCCCCAAAACTTCTTGACACAGCCCTCCTGTTTTCTCTTGTAACTTCTAGATCTATGCACATACAAAAGTGCATCGGTAAATGCATGAACATGAGCATTTCCCCCTCCCCTAGTCTTCCAACATCCATCAGTAGCTGTGAATGACATTTCCAGCAAACGAATCTCTACTATTTTCAACATGTCTTTATACTGTTCTGTAATCTCAGAAATAAGAAAAACACTAGACAGAAAAACTTTTGAGGTCAAAAATGCATTGCTCAAGCTGCCTTCTCTTTGTTCATTACATCTTCTACAGACATGCATGTGTATAAACACACATTATTAATTCATGCCTCCCCCATGCTTACAGCATTTTATCGGCAGAGTGAGCAGTTTATGTGGGGCATTGTGCCGTGCGTAGGGGGAACACTCACATCATGCCTTCGTGATTTCAGTCTGCCAAAAGCCTAAGCATTTGTCAGCTGGGTACTGTGGTGGATGGACAGTAAATAGTAAAACAAAGCAGGGGGAAGGAAGTTAACAATTTATTTGAGAAAGGATGTACCAGTCTTCGTACATTTTTACCCCAAGGGGTAAAAAATAAGTGGACTTGTTCTGCATGTTACAGGTTGATTGGAGGAGTTTCTGAGCAATTCTTGCAATATATTTTTAAATGTCATTATATTGGGACAACCCTTTTTACTTCCGTGATCATTACCAATTTCAAACAGGCAAGGACCCTCCCAAATCTCTTCTATTATGGCCAATAGGTTTTAGTTCAATAAATTGTGGACAGGCATTAATGTAGGGAAAAAATCAGTCTCATAACTGGAACAAGCAAGTTCTTCTCATGTTCTGCAGAACCACTCAAATAAGATGCAGCATCAGTGTCTGTAGTTTACTACAGCCCTGCTGTAAGATTATCTTGCTTTCAGACACTAGTAAATTTGAAATTCTTCCTCCACAAATTCTGTGCCTCTTGGATACCTTTGAATATCAGCTATGGAGCTCTCAGCCATGCTTACTTGTGTGTGTCTAGCTATTTCAAGCTAGAATTTATATACATAAATACATATTTTAATAGATACATATATATACATATAAAAGAAAGAATATGCAATATTGAATCAGAAGTATGAGAACCTGTATGAAAACTTGCAGTTTTAATACTGAGGTGCAGTCTTTTCATATTAACAGGTTGGCTGCAAGCTAGCAGGAGCACTTCCACCAGGATTGTGTCAGAAGGAGGGAAGAAATACCTAATTTGTTCTAGCTGGCTTTTCCTAATTCCATTTACTAGGATTTAATTGAAAGAGTGCAGAAAAGCTACCTAAGAGCCATATATATGATGACAGTTGCAGAAATGTCAGAAATATGTCTCTAGGTTTCTGTATGCATGTTACCTCTCTAATTCATATCTAATGATAGTAATTAAACTGATTTTGATTACCAGGGTTTCGATCAGCATATAGTGTTGCTGCCTAGACATTTGGGGATTCCTACACACGAGACGTCACAATTTAGGTAGACCTTGCAGATCACACTGTCAGTACTGGTCAGCATCAGTCTCTGGAGCAGCTCTGGCAGAATTTACCACAAGATACATGCTGCAATGAATACATTGGACTAATTCTCTGTACTTTGAATTTCACATAGTTTTGCAAAGATACACAGACATTGATGTATTTATGCAAGTACTTTGAAGAATATGCTGACCTTGTGAGATCATATGGCACCTGAGAAAGAACATGTAAACTATTTTCCAGATTTTAAAAAAATACAAGCTACTGACAATTTATGGCCAACAGTTCTACTGTAAGGTTATTTCAAAGGTATATTTTACTGAATCACTCAGGGCTATAGTATGGGCATCATTTATTAAAACTTAACTTTCCCTGGATAATCTACTTTATCTTTTTACTTCATTTTTAATCTGTTTTTCCTTAAAAGAGATCTGGAGAGTATCAAGGTGAGGTGCTAACAAAATAACAGGAAAAACCTCACAGAATTAACATCCAGATACGGCTACAGCACTAACACTGATAAACAGGGAGTCTGAAAGGCCTTCCACTGCAACCTTTGATTAATATTCAGCCGTGATCTTTCTGCATCCTTTGATTTTGTGGCTTACTTGAAAGACTTGACACATACAGGCATCTTTCAAATATTAGTCTGAAGGATATTTTTTATTTTATCTATATGTATATATAAATTGTTTATAGCAGTTGTGCTCTAATATAATACAAGCAAATATATTTAAGTGATACTATTAAACAAATCAGAGATTACACTTTTCCCAAAACAGAAACTCTTGGGCTCTCCCTGTGTTGGGCTCCATATCACCATCAGGGGTATCGCTGTGTACTTTTGCACTGTCAGCACAAAGATGAATTTCACCTCTCAGACATTTTCAAACCAATCTCATTTTTATCAGCCTCTCTGAAAGATGGAAGACAGTGGATGGGTGCACTAAATGAATTTGAAATAAATCGTAAGGAAGATAGATGTTAACTGGGTCTTTTCTGCTGAAGACTGATGCCTCAGCTGTGTACTGATGGAAATTCTTGTCAGCACAGATGGTTTGTTTTGACCATGCTATGTCATTTAGATGTTATAATAATAAAAGAAATTGGCAGCAGCCAGTTTTCAAGGGAAGCTAAAAGCATGTGGGCACTGAGAAAGTTATAACTGATACTAAGCACGGCAACAAAACTCAGTAATCTGCTGTGTAGGTGATACTGCAAAACACATGAAAGCTTGCCTGAAACAATCCACCACATCTGTTGGCGAGATGTTTTAAACTTACACTGAGATAAAAACTCAGTGTAAACAATCTACTTGTCAACATTCATCTTTAAATCCATATTGATAACTGGAAGCCTAAAAAAATAAAATAAAACCAGTATGCAGTACACATGTTTAGCTGCAGGTCCAGCTTGTTTTCTTGTCCCACGAGGAGGATAGTGAGCACGTTCTTTCAATCTGACATTGCTTCATTTGCCGTGGCGTTACACATCTGATCCTTCCTCCAGCAACAGCAGAGGAGGAGGAGACTGGGGTGGCAGATGTCACCTATCATGTCCTTGAGGAGCTGCCATGCAGGCCCACATCCTTCTCCGTCCACTTGTGGGGAAGCTCTGCTGCAAGATATTGTTGCCTCCAGTGATGTGACATGATAAATTCTTAAGCTATTTTTTTCTGTTAGCATCTGTCTGTGGCCTTATTTACTAATGCCAGCTACCCTGAATAAACACCCAGTAAGGACCGATTCGCAACAGTTCATCTGGGGAGGAAAAGATGCAGACCATCACTAGCTTCATCTTTCTGTTGCTATGTTTTTAAAATATTTTCAGATGTCACACTGCCTGTACAGGACCCTGGGGACTGTCATGGGAAGCTACTGGGGCACATAACTTTTTGTAACCCTTCTCCAGGTGCATTTTTACAAAATGGAGATGGGTATGGGGGCAGAGGAACAGGCTCAGTGGCTGAGGCTTACTTGGAGACCTTTACACAAGAAGCAGAGACGAATCCTTCATAAGAAGGTGACAGACAGACCAGGAGAACATGTGGTACCTGGCATCTGCTCTTGTGTAGGATGGAAAAAGAATGGAAGAAGGTACCTAAAACACTTCGACAAAACTCTTGTGCTTCATGGGCAGCCTTCTGAAACAGCTGCTACCTTCCCCGTCATCCGTACTTCCCAAGAATCAAACTAAAGAGCATAGCAACAGGAAAGAAATCTGCAGTAACCTTTCAAATCCCCAGGAGCAGGAGTATGTAGGAACACTTTATTAAGCCTTAAAATTTTTATGTAACTTGCAATGGCTGTGTAGCCTACAATGGGTCATTTACCTCACAAAAATCTCAAATCTCTTTAAAGCTGAAGACATCAATGAAACTGTGAACTAGAAAACCATTTCTATTGATTTTTGTTTCCCGTGTCCACTGTTGCTGTAAACACACTTCTCAATCAAAAGACTTATTTTTAACCCATGTGTTGCACCATCATCTGGACCTATGGGGAGGAGAAAGTGACACGGCATGGAATAGCGCAGGGGAGGAAGCAGCAGTATGGGAAGAGCAAGAGTGGAGACAGGGAAAACTCAAGCAGTGGCTACACGCTTGCATTTTTCAGAGAAACAGGCTTGTTGATTTTTTAATACACCGTCATCCCCACTTTGAGTTTCCTGGGGAAGACCCTAACTACTGACAGGAGCCGGTGAGACACTGCAGCACCACCTGGCGCAGGCAGCATGGGAGCATGCAGCAACACCAACCTGCAAAGTCCCCAGCCTCCCAGGGGGTATGCAGAGGGGATGCACATTCCCCATGCTGGCCAACAGAGGGTCAGGGCAGGCTATAGAGTCAGTCAGCCATACGCCACCATACTTGGAGGAGGCATCAGGTAGGGAGATAGGAGTTAAATGGCCGGGTCAGAGGCTAGTTGGCTCTGCCATTGTAAGAGTGCTGGAGGACTGTACCAACCCTCCCAACAGGAGGAGCAGGGCAAGAGACAGAAGCTCATCATGGAGAGTACTGGAGGCAATACCTCCAGGTGTGCTTTTCCTCAGCCATGTGCCCACCACGGCCCAGGACGGACCATATCTCTGGGGGCTGCTGCAAAACAGGACAATGATGAGTTGGAAAATGGCAGCCAAGCAAACACAGAAGTATATAACTTGCTGAAAGACATTTTGATATCCCCTATGAAACCTGTAGCTTATGTGTAGGATCTGCCCATGTTGTAAAACTGAGAAAGTGCAATGAATTTTTAGAACATTATTGCTCGTCTGTAAACCATTTATCTACACTGTCTAGCACAATTACCATGGGTTGGGTCGCCTCCAGGTTCCTCAGCAGTTAAGTAACCCTGTGCAACCAAGTCAAGATTTAAATTCTCTCATGACCTTTTTGAAATAACATATTAAAGAAAACCCAAACACATAGCACAGATTGGAATCACACACATACACACAAAAAAAGTTAACTTCTGCGTAACACAGTAAATCCTTAACCAGCATTTATACAAGAATAGCAAAGGCAGTATTTCTAACCCTCTCCCTTTTTTATTATAATTATACAACAATATAATTAAGTTCAGCTGAGGTCATCAGTCTTTAACTGAGTTCCCAGCCTTGACAACAGAAACCTCTGTCTCATCTTTGGTTCACAGAAAGGTTTCTAACCTTGTCTCCACCCACCACTACTGTTATAAAATTCCTCTAAGGTGTGTTGGCTGCTTGTTTTTCTTAAACTTTGGAGGCTGTAACATTGTTCCTTCACAAGGCTGAACTCTAAGACTGCTGAGAAAGCAGGCATATGATACAAGGTAGTTCAAATAATTTTGGATCAATAGTTAAATGCTAGACCTACATGCACCAGTTGCAAGCTTAGTCTTAGCTTTATTTTTCCTGATATTTTACTGCTGAGTTACACTACCATAAAAGTTTTTTTAAGGATCTGGACTATTGAAGTTGCAGCACAAAAATAATTGAAGAAAAGGACAAAATATATCAAGGAGAATAATGTACTAACCTTCTAGGATAACAAGTCTGGTCAAGTATAGTGAATCACAGAGAGATAAATCACAGCATTGCTTGAAACCGCCATCACGGACTTTCCTTTACAAGCACCTGGGTAACAGTATCAATAGATGTGGAATTTTGGGTTTCAGCTACTGGGATGACTAATGCCAATAAATCAGTGCAGCAAAGTAGGTCATAGAGTCACCACCTCACCTGCTGCTCCCAGAATCACAACAGGCTTGCTCTCTGTCACTTTGATTTCACATGTTAGTTTGGCACTTGCAATTATTTCATTATTTCAAATAACTCTCTGACATTTTACATAGAGTTTATTTCTCCAACTTGTTCATTTTAGGCAGTGGATTCAGGTGCACAATAAATGGTCCCTGGTTTTACACTGATAAGCAGAAGAGTCTTAATTAAAACACCAGTTAAAATGGCAGCACAACTACAGGGACAAATTTCTCTGAGCAACGGGCATCCATAGATGAAGGTAATGACTAAATTTCTGCAAAAAATGTTCTTTATTTTGAACTACTATCAGCCAGCAAAGTACTTGGAATGCATAAATTAGACTCCCTCAGAAAATAATATTCTGGACAAATAGTTATTCCAGTGACAACTAGAATTTTGAGTGGAAGTGTTACTTCCCCATTTTGTGGAATTTAATAAAAATGCCACCACAGATAATGGGCCATAAATAGCACTTAGATTTTTCTATTCAGTTAGCGTTGCCTCATCTAATGCAAATTATTTGTGTCAAAGTAAGATCTTACTTAATTTTCAGTAGGTATTTAAATAACCTACCAAGTAATAATGATGCAGAAGAAATAGTGATACAGACTGTAAATTAAGAACTGTTCATTACTTCATACCTGTGCAATTGTTACACAATACTTCTGTAATCCTAGTTGGTCTCTAACCACTGCAGTGACAAATCCAGTGCATCACAGTGCAATGACCAACTGAATTAGTAACTTCCATTGCATTAACTGTGTTCCTACCCAAGAAGTGCATTGCAAAAGGCACTGTGCAACCCACAGGAATGCTGCTCTGATTCTGGCAAACCTGCTGCCAGTCACACCTCCCAGTGTATTTTGTAGCCATCCCGGGTTAAAGCAGCCCACCATGTATAAAATACCTGAGGTCTGTCCTGAGCATAGCTGAAACCCAGAGTGCAGCAGCCCATCAGCTGCTAACCCTGACAGGGTCCCCTGTGCTGCTGCTCATGCTGATGGCACACCTTCTCCCTTGGCTGCCCCCAAATCTGCACAGGTGGCGTTACGCTCCCCAGATATTGCTGTTACCCATTGGCACCATGAGTTCATCTTGAAAGAGCAACTGCAGGCTAGAACTTGGGCCCTTATCCATGCACAATGTTGTTTTTTTATTTCAGGTACACACAACTTTCTATCTTCCCAGTTCACTGACAATTATTTAATTTGTGTCTACATTATTGTAGCTTATTGTACTGTGAATTAAAATAATGCTAATGGATAATTATGTCACATTTCTCTCAATGCCAGCATTAAAAATCTGTGTCAGCACTCACCAACTGAAAATACATAAACAAATAGATATGTGTTGAAACAAAATTTCTAAAGCCATCTATGAATTTGCCTACGCTAGACAGTTCTGGTGGTGCAGAGAATCTGGCACAGTCAGGCATTAGAGACCATGTTTCCCTGGCCTTCAGCACCAGTAAAGCAGTTTATTGAATCGGAATTGCAGAAAGCTAACTTGAAAACTAACTTGATGGTAATCTACTAATCAAAAAAACCACAATGGCACGTCACTACAGCTTCAGTACTATTGCCACCTACAGGTATTTTTCTCTTCCTTCATTACAAAAAATAATGCAGTGAAACATGCTTTCCTGGCACTACACTCTGATAAATTCAACCGTTGCCATGTAATTCACTGAAGATGTAACATCATCAGCTCTCCGGGTACAAGCTACAGCTGAGCATCTACTGTAGGATTCAGTAAACTGTTACTCACTTGAAGGAGGAAAAATGTTAAAAAATTCAGCAGCAGAAAGGCTAAAAATATAAATTCTATTTAGTTAGAGGAAAAAAGACTTGCTCTATATGATCAGACACTATCTTAGTAGTTAGTTTCTGCAGACAGTAAAAACCTATAGGGGACATGCTCCGTAGCTCACCCTAGGCAGTGAGGCATACCAGCATCCAGGTTCATCTCCATCAGCAAAAATCCTACAGCTGAAGCTCACTCGGGTCTCTGCTGAATCAGGAATTAGTGGGTTTGGTAATCCCAAAATGCAGCTAAGAATGCAAAGTGCACAGCAAGGATGTGGTTGTGTGTCTTTGCTGCCTTGTCTAAGAGGGGGAGCAACAGCCTGCATCTTTTTAAGGTAACATATGCTTGTGCAGCCCAGAGTGCCACTGAGCAACCTCTCTGAACTTGTAATGCTTTTCTCTTCATTTGGAAATATATATATATTTTTTAAAAAGATGGCTTAATCATAATTTACGGTGGTGACTATACTACTTGTTGCTCAGACTGATCATTGCCTATGAATAAGTCAATAGCAAAGGTTTACAAATGAAGTACTTCAGCTTATTTGAATTCCTATTTTAGTTACCTGCACTGTAATTTCCAGATACGCTCAAGTGTCTGGAAATATCACTGGAAAATAAAAGAATCTGTGAGTGCTGGCTACTTTTAGAAATGCTGAAGAAACAAAAATATTTTCAAAATAGTATAGTCAGAAAAATAAAATAAACCAGTTTTGGCACATTTTGGTCTTACTATTAAGCATACCACTGAAAAGTATTGAGAGCCCCGAGACACCACCAGGACATGTGAGGATGGGTATGGGACCTGGTACACAAGATCTTGGAAAACTGAAGAATATAACAGTCTTTTTTGAGAAAGCCATTTAAAAAAAAAAAATGCTTTTCACTGAAAACAAGGATCCGATTTTAATAGTTTTTCCCAATTTTACACACAAGGATGGATGCAAGTACTGATGGAGAGATGAGTGTTGCTGTCTGGAAAGGTGAACTCTCAGTAGAGCCACAGATTCGTCTTCACTATTGCTGCCTCACATTGTATTCTATATATTCACAACATCACCAGCAGAGCTAAATCACTGTGACTAACCCTTCAGCTATAGCTGAGGCTTGTAATTATATCAGAGTCAGAAAGCCATAACATATCCACTTTGAAAAGAAAATTATTTAGCATATGCATGTATACAGAATACAGATGATGTTGATATATCTTGGTCTTTCATATTAATGGATCATTTCAATCCAAGGGCAGATATTTCTTTTGGCATGCTTTCTGTCATATCTATGCGCAAAAAAAGTTATGAGCTGATAAATGAAACTCAACCACCATTTAAAATACCACATCCCAGATAAACCCAATTGGACGTGAGGCTCCATGCAATACAGTACAAAACAGGTGTGCGTTACTACACTGGACATCTCCAAAACCCTATCTATTCAAGAGTAGCAGGTTCATATTATATAAAGAGAAATTACACAAATTTGTTGCTAGAAGTACCTGTTTGTCAATGTTCTCCTTTAAAGGTATAAAGCCAAGTTTGAACTTTACCAATATCAGGCCCCTTCACTAGATTTCGAAGAGGTAGTGAAAAAACTATTTCATTTTCTCCACTTTCTCACACTTCTACTCAACAACATTTTGTGCACAACTGAGTTCCAGCTGTGTCTCCTCTTTGTATGTGGTCTTTCCACGCAAAACAAAGAACAGGTTGCTTTTCAGCAGTAGAATTGGAGGGGGGGGAGGGGAGAGAAGCAACAGGAAAAAAAACTATATGCAAGCATAATCCTTGAAACAATTACCTCTATTTTTGTAATTAACTATATTTCAACCTGATGATATCTAATTAATCAAAAATTTCTACTGAGTGGTCAGGAAATGTCTCAGAGCACAGAACATACGGTGTTTCAAGAACACAAGTAGCATGAAAGCACTCATCTGAAATCAGAAGATGTTCACAAACCACCACAAATCTCACAGTTGGGCTGGCACCCCAGCTGAAGTTGGGGCAGCATTATAGCCAAAACAGCCATTTGCCATTTTATCCCTAGAAAATAACATCCATTCAAGAAATGACAGTGCACCTTTACGAACAGGTATGAAGGCACTGACCAAGAAACCTGCTGTATGTTAGAGGGGACGAAGCTTGCAGCCTCTGCCCAAGATGAGAGTGACTGAGACTGTGTGGTTGATGGGAGCGAGGGATGGCAAGAGCAGGGCTGGGAGCCAATGGCTATGCTGACAATGCCAGCGGTTTGGTAGCTCTGAGAAGACAGCACAGAAAGTCAAGAAAGGCCTGGTGTTTCAAAAACAATGAAAAAGACCTTTTGACGTGCCCTCTTGGAGGCCAAGCAAGAAACTGGGACTTGTATCCAAGTGACTGGGAGCTATAAGGTTCTCCCATGCAGGATCTGACAAAGGTTAGTTTTGGCTTTGATATGAATACACACATGAAAAACAGCCCATGTATCTTCACATGCTGAATAATCCAAGGAAATAAAACCACATCATTCAAGCAATAATGTCTCCAATGATGTTTAGAGGCTTATGCTAGTACAGTGGCTCTAGTACTTAGGAGATTCTGGTGTTTTATTCAAAGGGAAAGAACAAGATTTTTTACAAAAAACAAATATATTCTTAAACACACTAGGAAAATTCTGATTTCACTTAACTAAATGAGAGTTTTGCCTTTGACTTAAGTTATGGTCTCACCCATCTTCCCTGGTATTGTAACAGAGATGTTTCTTATCTTTTATGCAGATAAAAATCTTACCAACATGTTCTGTGTCAACATGAAAGGGAAGTAGAAGCTTAAAATTTATGTTAAAATATGACAGTTTCACTTCCTTGTTTGTCCAAAAATGTAAAGTATTTAACCTTTAAAATAAACCCCTTTTAACTATAAATATGAACCAGAAACAGTACATGTACTCAGAGTTTGCACTTTCTTTGATCAAGAACATTTTTTACAGATTGTGTCAGAGTTGCATGACTTATTAAGTGGAATGACAGTGTTTTAGGTACAACACTGCAAGGTCTACATGACTCAGGAGCTTCAGTCCTACCATCAAAATAACTTACGAATTTAAGGGCTGGATTCTTAAAATACTCAAGTACAACACACTCTCAGAGTTGATCTCTTTAATCCATTGGGAATTAAAGCTCTGACTCATTAGTAGATATAGATGAGCTTAGGAAAGCTTAGAAGAATTTTCTGTCCCAACAATCTGCTCATTTTAGATGTCTCCCTCCCTCCTTACAGGACCAGCTCAGCTGCTGGTGAAGTAGATCCTGTATTACTCTAGCATATTACCATAAACTGTCATAATTTTTTGGTCTTTCCCAGTGCATCCAGCCACAATTTAAGCAGATCTGCAACTGCTTTATGACTAGCTAAGCAATCCATCAGCAGGGGCAGAAATCTTTGAAGAGGAGCACAGTGAAAAGCTTGGGGCCAGAATCGCCGCAGCAGACTTAGCATAAGCTGTCCCTACTTGTGAGCAAAAACCTTTGAGCTCTCAAACAGGAACTTGAGTTCAATTGCAATTAACAGACTCTCCCTAGTAGCTATGTCTTTTTCTAAAGATGAGAATTAGGAATAGTTGAAAAAAAAGTTATCCGTATCTTGTTGGCAAACACAGACATGACCTGTACTTTTAATCACCGTTGTTTGTTTTACAGCAGGTCATTACTCTCATTAATTGCTAAGCTGATGGCAGATTCCTTGGCATTTTGGATGAAAGATCAATCTGGATTTAATAAAGTGATCAAGAGGAAAGAGGTTATAATTCTTTTTCCTAAAAGTCTGCCAAGTAACAGCATTGTGCAGACTGACATCACGATAGGCAGTAGCTTATTGAAACATCAGTCCATTTTTAAATCAGGGTGACATAATATAGCTATTGTCTGGCATGCCATATAATTACATCATATGCACATGGCCAAATTTTACTGCAAATCCAACACAGTGTCCTTTCCCGATTCCTCCTAGTTAGAAGTTCAAGGTGGGCAAGGTAGACAGGAAGGGGTGAGAGGAGTTACACAGGTATGTTTTAATCTGTGGACACACAAGTTCTTTTGTTGGATTTACATGTACATCTAGAAGGACTAACTACAATACAAGTATATTTAGGTTCAGGGAGTTCTAGCTTTCCATTTGTCATCACTCAGAGCTACTAAGAAATTTGACAAGCATCAGATATGAACATATGTTTTTTTAACTTTTTGTTTTCCAGTAAGAATGAAGTTTTCTTTCCTTTATCTCTTCCTTTTGCTCTCTGACACACCTGCACCATTCCCACTTCCACAGCATACAAACTTCACACTGCTAAATAAGTTACATATTTATCTTCAGGTGCATGTGATGGATTCCTTTTTATTTTCCCGGCCCATCCCCAATTTAGATGGTGCAACAAGCACACACCTTTCTGTAGCACAAGAGCTCACTTGGATGAGGTTAGTCCTGTGTCTCGTGTCTTTGCTTTGATCGCCCTAACAGAGTAGGTACCCCTTTCCAGTGTCACTCATGAGGAGCAGCCTTTGACATGAGAGCAGAGCAAGGGGCTCAGACAGACTCCTCCAGCTTTGAAATGAGACACAGTATCTGACGCGTTTTAGTCTCACTAAGCTCAATTAGCTTTTTCAAGCAACCATTATTTTTTTTACAGGTAATTTATCTTGGAGAAATTAAAACAAACCGTGTTTACTCTAAAACATATATCCCACGGCAGAAACATCAGACAGCAGACACTCAGGATTAACTGAAAAAAAAAAAAAAGGCAGAAAGAAATCATGACAACCTGCTCTTTGCTGGGCTTTGGTCAGGGAAAGTTGGGGAAAGGGCTGTGCTGCTTTTGTAACTTGACTGGAGTGTGCTGTTAACTCAGTATAAAGCCCAACAAGAGTAAAACAAAAGGTTGATTTCAAAGAGCTCTACGTCAAGCCTCTGCTCTCTTGCTTAGGAGGCAAGCTCAGCCACAACACCTGGAAGGGTATAATTGAGAATACACCGTCCACCTGGAGCAGGAATCAAGCTTGTAGAGACAGGATTTCAGCACAGTGTAACCAAAGCTGAAATTACTAAGTATGTGCAAGGAGAAGAAAATAGGAAACAGCTGAAAACTAGTTCCAAGATAATGTGTTCTCACTGCAGACCCTAAAAAAGTGAACTTCCGATGAACTAAGTAACTGGATACCACCAGACTGCAGAAGTATCATCAGTTATATGTTGCTGTATGTAACGGACTACTTACAGAAAATGAAATTTAGAAGTAAACACCATATATCTATAGTTTCTAAAGCCTAATGATGTTCATGTTGGAGTGTACTGAATATTTTAATATTTGGGAACTGAAAGGGATTTTGTGGAAATGTCTTCTAAAATTGTGCATTTGAAGGTAGCAGCAAGATGTATTAGGAAGTAGTAAGGCACGAAATTGTCTCATAAAGTAAATAACTTTTGTGAAACATGGTAATAAATGTCACAGTGAAATTACATATAATGATCGGCATTTTTTGTGCTACTTTCCACAGCCTGCTCTGACACTGGTCCTGAGTAAATGAACAAAGAACTTGTCTCCAGACGGTGAAACCAAGAAGAAAGAAAATACATTGCTATCCTAGTTTGTTGTGCCTTGGTGTATGCAGAGATTAAGATCTGCAGTTTTGGGGTACACTTGAACTGACAAAGCAGGTAGCTTCTTTGCAGAAAGGTTCCCTGCAGTTTTGTGATACCTGCAACAGGTGAGCTACCACCCGAGCAGTCAATCTATCATATCCCTTTCTACCAGTCTAAAAAGCTTCCTGCTGAGTGTGGCATATACTGATTTTGTAACCTGCACCCCTACTTACTGAGTAGGGCTCTCATCCCTCAACTACTTGAAACAGGACAATTGGGCTTTTAAACAAAATGGGGATTTAATGCGTTAACTGTGTGCAAAGGTTTTCAGGATGAAGTCTTGGAACATTGGAGCTACTGAGACAGATGAGATTGAACTCAATTCACTGTCAAGAGGTAATAAGTGGATCAGATGAGAGCAAATGGCGAGTTACACACAGTTATGGCTGCAAAAATTGTTCTCTATGTACAGGTTAGAATAAAAGATTTGGTTTCATTTGGGACAGTGGAGTTTTAATGGCTGGAAGTACAGTTAAATAATGTTAATTAGCCATTATCAAGCACTCTACACCTGCAAAGAGCTCTTCAGTAGTTAGATACAGTGAGTTATTCTATACAGTACCCATGTGTCATACGCACTAGGCTTATTTTTTAGCAATGGAAATTCAGGTCTTTAGATGAGATGACCCAAATTACAGACAATTATTTTATGTGCAGATGGCTTACCAATAGGCATGTGATGAGTCAATGACAAAATTAAGCTGCAAATCTTTGAGTCTGTGACTTGGGCTCTTGACTGGTAAAAAATCCCTCCCAGGGATTAGGAAAGGCAGAAACAAATAGAGCAATACATTTTAGCTGATTTGCAGAAGGCTGGAGACTTACCACAAGTCTCCAAAGCTGTCTTTCACAAACAGCGCACTTTTAAGGCTCCTTACTCATACATCCAAACTCCCACATAAACAAAGGGGTTTCCCTTACCTGAACTGCCACAGAAGAGGCAAGTATAGGTGTAAATCTGTGAGAAGCTGAAAAATTATTTCAACCAGTCCTACTTGATTCACTCTTCAGAAGCAGCCGAATGGCTGCTGCAGGGGGGACCCACAGCACCTAAACCTGACTTCAGCCTCCTCTAGGTTGTTTCCTCAGGGGTCTCAAACAGGCCTACCCACCACCTCCAGCTACTTTTGTGCCATATATCTGGGGGTTGCCAGTACAAGAGGAAGACTTGTCACCTGAGCTGCCCAGTGTCACCTGCGAAAGAAGGCTCTGAGGCATAGCACCTGGCTGGCTCAGATCACCATGGCACACTTAGACATAAGTTATTCTATAAGTGGAATCTGTGTTGCCAAAACATCTGTTCTCACCAGCTTCCTAATTGCCTGGATTCTTTAAATTAGGTGTGAGCACAGAGAGGAACAGTATCCTTCACCTGAACACAGTATCCCAGTTTTTCCCAAGGTATTCATTTGATGAAGACCATAGATGAGCATCTGCCATTCTAGCAAAATAACCAGCCTCAAGGAGGGTTGGCTTGCACTCCGCATGAGGAAATCAAATACACAAGGAGAAATGGCTAATTATGATCCCATTTTTCAGGAAAAAAAAAAAGTTACACAAATATCATTGGCTATACCTAATTTTGAGAAAAACTTAGAGAATAAAAATTTTGCTAACTAAAGCTCAGAAAAGTCAAAGACCTAACTTACAACAAGTGCATCTGGGAATGCAGAATGCTAGTTCATTCAAGACAGTTTGACATACCTAAAAATGTAGTATAGAACATTTCTGGGATCCTCAATACTTCAACAAAAGTTAGGTCCTATTCTCCTTATCCTTGGTAGCCAGTGACTAAGTAGGACTGAGGTATGAGAACACAGATAACTTTGCCAGCCACTTTCAAAACAATTAATGTGAGATGTAACATCAAAAATAAACAGAAACCTGTAGCAGGTTTGGTATGGGCTTCCTGGTTTTGTCTAAAGATACCTAATTTTTTGAGAAAAAGCTGGCTTCCTTCAGCCTGATAGATCTCCCATTGTTTTGCCAAATTCCCCCATTTTACCTTTGAATTTCTTTAGTCTTCTGAAATCAGATTATCTTCTCCAAGGATTCATACTGGGTTCAGTAAGAAGTACAGACAATTCACCACTTAAAAAGTCCTCTGGGCATATACTAAATGTGAAACCTACTGCAAATCTCACCACAGGCCCAAATCTTCTCAGTTCCTTGGTAATATACTCCTCCAGCTGCTTTAAAAAAAAAAAAAAAAGGCGATTTCCTGCACATCTGAGCAGACACATCTGCCAGAACGGGAGCAGGAGAAGACAGTGACCCACTTCTTCCTCTCAACCCCTCTTTGCATGCTGAGTATGGTTCGTGCCTCCTCTCCTTGACATCTTCCCTCTAGCCAACCCACTTCCATAAGTACCATGCAGTAGCTAGTGGTTAGCATGCAGAGTGCCGATCGAGAGTCATAGGAATAGCATATACATAATGCATAAGCAAGAGAGCTGATATGAAGTGAAAGGGGGGTGGGGAAATCAAACTTTCTGTATAGTCAACACATCTTGCTCTAAATGCTCATTTCTCAACTGCCCCCAATTCCAGAACACAGCTTGTGTACTCCACATGCCTGGATGGATCAAAGAGCACATCTACATCATAGCCAAAATGGCTAAACTTCCAGCTACTTGGTTGCTGGTGTTTTGTTTTTTAATACATGTCACCAAGACTTAGCTTGGCTGATTGAAAAGAGTATATTTGAGTTCTGCATGGAAAGCTGACACCTTTCACTTGTACACATCCAAAAAAAAGAAGTGAGACTGTAATGCGAATACTGAAAGGAAATGGTTTTATCACACACATGCTCTTTTGGCCACTGCCTTCACATTTCCCACAGGGTGGGAGCATGTAACACACCATTAAGCTACAGAGAGGAGATTCAGCAGTGAGTCAAGCTAAGTAACTCATAAGGTAATACTGTCTGGATCCTCAAGGACGGGATCTAGACTGTAGTTTATCACCAAAGTCTGTAGCAGAGTTTTTGCGCATAACTACATTGCCGAGTTTCTAACATACGCCATTCCTCATCCTTAGTCCAATGACTTTTCAGCAGAACACAAGCGGTTCCCAAAATGTATGTCATTCAGATGATGCAACAAATCTTCCTTGGGATAAAATAATCAGATTTTAAAAATCAGATAAGTGCATTCACAACTTATTTAAATCATGTTAAGAAATATCCATTTCAAATGTGATGCAAACATAGGAATTCATAAAAATAACAACTTTCCACTTTATTTCTGTGAAATGCAAGAGTAATTTCTCTCTTCACATCTTCTCCAATCACGCTCCTATTTGGCCATTGCTTAAGAGTTACACAAGGTTAACAGCACCTCCTTGTTTTTAACTTTTTATTGGAGGCAGCTGCAAAATCTTGAGGGGGTCAGAATGTGCAACTGCAAACTACTGTTGCTAATTTTAGGTTTTATACTTGTGCCCCAGTAGCTCAGACTGCAGTCACTTTGACAAACAGTTGAAAACCAGCTCTGAATGCCATCAGGAGCTCTGTGTTGTAAACACTGTTTTCCTAACATTGCACAGTCCTCTATCAAGACCAAGTAAATTGCTACGCTCACTACCAGAGAAGAAATTCAGATATTACTTTCTTCTCTTCTCTTCAAGGGCAGGTAAACACTGCACCACTATCACAGACAAAAGTTAGGTCAGACCATCACCCTTCCTACACCAAGAGTAAAAGTTCTCATGGCACATAACTCAGAAGTACGTGAAGACAAGCTGTCTCCACAGTACAGCTGCATGAGGGCCAAGTAATCAACTTCTGACAGGGACTCTGCAGCTGAGAAGGAGGTAGTTTCCTCAACTCCCCATCCATAGACAGCTAGCCGATATAGAGGATACGGGCAAGCAGTGCCTGGGATCCCAAACAACTCTTCCAAGGGGACCACACTCATGGTGTGTGTCTCATTAGTGACACTTGCTTGCCAGTCACTCCTGGCTGGTGTCCCCTTGGGTTCTTGGGTGAGGAGGCCTTGATCCCTTGACAAACTTTGATCCCTTGATACGACTGGGAGAGGTGTGCACGCCCTCCTGCAGGCCCACATGCAGAACCAAGAGAGGGCTCTATTGTCTCACCATTTACTGTCCAAATTTCCTGACACTTAGTGTATCTCAAAAGTTCCCAGTCCCAGCATGATAAAACTGAGATCCTCAGCCTTCATATTATTAATAGTGTAAATTTGTGATTACAAAGAAAAGCTAAAAATCTATCAAGAGTGTCACCTCACAACTCATAAAACAGATGGCAAAGAGAAAGAAGTCACTGTTTTTAATCTCATTACTTTGGAAGGCCTGACTCACGGCTGCTAAGTACAGAAGTTGGCAGAGGGGACGTAATACATCTAAATGTTGCCTCAAAGAAATTGTACATCCTGCCCTCAAACTTTGACGTAGCTAAAAATTAATGAATATTGTGGAGGTCTTGGCAGAAACAACTCACTCAAGTCACGAAGTTCAACTAAGCCAGGACCTGGACTCTGTCTGCAGCAGCCCAAAGATATCATTGCCTCAGCACTCCCTGGAAACGAGCAATAGATGATGTTTTTCAAAAGCAAACCTACTTGATTGCTTTCATATTTTCTGACTCTGATTATGTGAAATATAAATCACTGAAGCTGATGAAAACCGTGCAATTGGCAACGCCAAGCCCTAAGAAGCAATTAGTCTCAGACGTTATCACAACTGCTTGTATGGTTCCCCAGCACTCCCTTGCCTCCAGCAATTCAGTAGTAAAAACTTGCATAGAAATGTATTTAGAAAATTAATTAGTAACAGCCCAAGCTAATCGTGGCATTAGTATATCTCTATGTTAAGCTTCTAATTAAAAGATGCCAAATCTAACTAGGTCCTTGAAATATCCTTAAATAATATGCATGTGTTTGGGGTATGTACTAGAGACACATTGTTTTGGTTTTGTTGCTCTTCATTCATTATACAAACTGCCTCATTTAAGGCCATTTAAATGGTAATGGTTTGTTTTAGTAACACCAGAACAGACACTAGAAAACACCTCTATTAAAGATGGAAAGAGTTTCTTGCATATTTAGGAAAAAAGTTATCTAAGACATTGTAAGCCACAGTTCTGTTATAAAATAATTCCAAAGGGATTCAGCCACAAGATACACTTGTCTGGAAGACAGCAACCGTCCTTGGTCTGGGGGGAAAAAAACAGGGAAATACATAGTGTACCTTAGTTCATTTAACCTTTCAGTGAGTACTCCTAATTTTCTAACGAGCCTCCACTTCACAAATCTTCTGTTTTAACTGATACTCAACCTTCCTAATCAAACTGAAACTTTGACAGATGCACATGCTTCCCATGTTCCCAGAGTAGTGCCTCCATGACAGCGATGAGAAATTGATAAAATTGATTAAAAAAAATTTGAAACGTGTACTTTATCAAGGTATAGCTGTTTTCAGTTTGCTGTAAACAGGGCACTAGACTTAGCATGAAAGACTGGGTCAGTATATTAACAGTTTATTTGCAGAAAAAGAGTACAGTTTCAGCTGACCCAGAAAAAGTTGCAAGTCAGCCAGAAGCCACTGAAAAGTTTTGCCTGAAATTAAGAAAAATCAGGTATTTGTAAAACAATTAGTTTAATGTATTTATGTCTGGAAGTGTTCAGTCTTCCAGCTAAATTCAGAAGAAACTCACATACCTTTCACAAAACCGATGAGGGGACAGTGGTATCATGTCCCTTGATGGGGCAAGTAGTTAGCTAGTCTCCTAAAAGGATCAAAAGAAAATCCAGAATATTCAAAATTCACAGAAACTTAAAAAAATGGGAAGGAGCTGAAGAGACACAGAGCTGCCTTGGGGATCAGCTAGCTGAAGAGTCCTTGACAGATGTTTGTTGACAGAGATGTATGTATTCCTTCCTCCTCCCCTCCCAAACTGGGGAAAGGCCAAAGGCTGTTGAACCTTGAGCGCTGAAGCTCTGGAGAGAATGGCTTTGGTCAGGAATGTGTGTGTGAGTGACAGCTCAGCACGAGAAGCCTGAAGAAATGGCTTGCATCAGAAGAAAACTCGAGCACAGCTGAACAAGTGGAGCAGGAGGTGACTGCAGCAGCTTTCAGCGTGAGCCCTGGGGAGTGACCGGCTGCCCTGAGTGTTGGGGATGTGAGCAAGGACACTGCCTTGGGTTATTGACAGACTCCTCTGGCATTCAAGAAAGCGGGATTTTGATACAATTCTGTTTATTTACCAGAATGTACAAAAATACCCAATTTCATTGCATTTGGTGGGTTTTTTTCCTAGCTGGACTAGTTGAAGCACACAGCCTCTACAGTCTGGCCAGGCTTACCTCTTGTAGAGGTGCCTCCTGCTTTAGCACACATTTCAATGCATTGCTGTCACTTGTTGACGTCTGTATAAACAAGAGACCTGACGGATGGAGGAAATGAAGTTCACAGTCTCTATGTTTAGCTCTCAAATCATCTGGATGAGATCACGCACCTTAAAATCCTGTAAGGTTCACTTGGGTGATGTGAAATGTCAACACTGTGCTGTGAAGATCTGACTCACAGTTAGCCAGCAATGCAGCGAGTAATGGCAAACATGAGCTGGCAAGAAAATGTTCTGTAGAGGTTGGTGGATTTCTCAAAGAATAATAGGCAGCAAAGGTATTTCCACTTAGCCTGAGATGTGTCCCACAGTCATCTGACAGAATTATATTCTAAGAATATAAAACTTACAAATAAGTTTCCTTCGTGCCCAATTTGATACTTGGTCTCCTTGATATGCAAGGTTAATTCCCAAATCTGCTTATTCCTAGCTTTCCTGCAGGTTTTCTTTCTGTCCTAACCACCATTTCCCTTCCCTTCACAGACATCTCTCAGACATCCTGTATCTGTCGTGGTTCCCTGGGGATTAGCTGCCACGGAAGTCTGCACAGCCACGCAGGACCTAACCTGCAGGGTTAGCAAGTGGCTTCAGACAGGGGAACAAGCAGGTCTTGTGCACCCAAACAATTCTGTACAAGAGCAACCCAGGAACAGTAGCGTGGGTTACAAATAAAAAATTTGGAAGTAATGCTAGAAAGTACATATTCACAATTGGAGTGGGGAACGGGAACAGACAGAAGAGGTTAAGCAGGGCATTTTTGTGGAGACAAGTTATGAAGTATACCCTATGCTGCATATTATTATACTTTCCTCTGATGCACCTAGCTGTGATCATAACTAAAGTTGGTGACCTAGCAGTGTGATCCAAATTGGTAACTCCTACGTGCCTTTAAATAGTCTGCTTCCTTCATTAGGTGTAAGTACTGAAACAGAAAAAAACACCCAAGCAAACCAAACCCCGGAAATATCTGCAGACAGCAACACTGCTATTTACTGACATGCTGTGCATGCCTCAGACTGTAATTCAATTCTTTTAAAACCCGCCTAACAAATTAGCTTATAAATAAAATATAAATAAACTTCACCTCTTACAAGAGTGTTGACCTGGCAAACCAGTGCATTTTATTCTTTGATTCTGTCATGGTAAGTACTCTGGAAAAAATGAAATCAGGAAAGAATTAAACATTTTAAAATATTTGCTCAACGTAAGTAAGGATATATTAATGTAAAGAAAATTTATATAGTTAAGAATTAATAAGTACTAAAGTCCAACATATTGAAAATCTAGGTTCAGTGGCATGGTTCTGTTTCTGCTAAATTAAGCTAAGATAAAGAATGTTAACTCTCAGTTTCTGTACAAAAAGTCCTGTTAGTTCCTATCATGTCACTGTGTCCAGTCAAAACAAACCTACTAAAAGTAACAAGTGTTAATGAGGCATTTTTCTACTCTAGCACTCAGCATGTCACTGAAGCCAAAAGACATAAGGCTCTGCAAGGATGATGAGCACCGTATCTGGGCTCCACCACAGACCGTCCTGCACCGGCTGGTGTGAGCAAACAGCCCAGCAGATCCAGCCACTTGGCTCTCTTGAAAAATGGACACAATGAGCATGAGCACTTTGATGGGCACGGTTTCATCTGTGGTAATACGACCTGTGATATGATTTCTCTCTCACCATGCAGATCCCAGTCCACCTAGGGTTAACATGAGTATTTTAAATACCTAAGGAAAAGTCATATTATACTATGTTTTGCTTTCAGTAAGAAAGGAGAAGGGAGATGCTCTGTTTAACAGTGTTGTACATTGCTTATTCCTTAGTGGAGCAACTGAGAAGCAACACAGAATATAATTCATTGCAACCTTCTCTAATGTTGAAATAACAGCAAATGGTAATAAATGAATACAAATGAAACACATACCATAAAAGAGCACACACTGATTCTTTGCTATATCTAGGAGTCTGAGGCCCTCAGTGGCCCGTGGGAGCACCCACTGCCCTGGGTTAACAGGGGCAGGCATATTCAGGATATTTTTCCCAAGCTTTTTTAATCTGCACCAAGAATGAGCCAGCTCACTCTCTTCTGTTTTCCAGTCTTGACATCACATTGAAAAACTTTCTCAGCGGCATATTAGCCATAAGCAATAGGAAGAAGATATGTATGAGCACCTTTTAATGAAGAAATAAAAAAGAAATGAAAACCCATTTAGAGAGAATGCATATGCACGTGTATCATACAATACTGTAAGAGAAGGGAAACAATTTCCCAGTTCCCTCCTGAGGATCTCTTCACAGATTAGTAGAGGGGCTGCTTGCAAGAGCCCAATCCATTTCTCATGCTCCACAGGAATGTCAATAACCCCTCAGGAGGAACTTCATGAAAGGCAAATACACGCACTGGAAACAGCATTATGGGTAATTGATCTCTGCACATCATTAGGAAAAGAGCGTATGAGTCAATGCAACTAGCAGTACAACTGTATCACAACCTGGCAGCTAGACAGATGGGCTCCTAGTGAGGAAATTACAAGCAGCTGCAGTTGTTTTCTTGCACCATATTAATCCCTAAACTGTATTTTGTCACAGAACAAAGGTAGACTGATTGGCAGTGCCCAGTGTTCAGTCCTGGAGCGTGGAGCACCCCAATGGGAGTCAGCAGCCTTCCATTTTCTAGGACGTTTTGAGAGACTCTCATTCTCCCCATATATAGCACCTTCCTGTAGGTTTCCAATGGCCAAGAAAGCCAAGAACTCAAAATGCAAGATGTGGCATGAAAGTACTTTGACTTCTCAAGACAGAGCCACAGTAGGAATGGGGCAAAAGGGGTGTCTGCCCTATGCACCTTCTAGCATAAGGTCAAGCAGAAAAAAGAGAGCTGGGTGAGTCAGGTGTGTGTCTGCCTCCTGAGAACAAAACCCTGCCAGCCCAGAAAGCCTGCATCTGCAGCAGAGGACGGGGGCAGCAAGAGGAAGGAGTGAATGCACACGTGGTACTGGTGAAGTCCTCCCGGTCCTCCTACCCTCCCAAACACCCACATGCAGGGAGGTGAAGGGGAAGAAAGGCACTCACTGAAGGCCCTAACCAGCTGCAGCTCCAGTTGGGGATGAGGTAGCACGAGGTATGGGAATGCCCTGATGCCTGGCTGGGGTACGTGACTTCCAGAAGTTTGGGAAGAAGCTGATAGATTCAGGTCACATAAAAAAGTAGGGTGCACAGTGGGGCAAAATGAGGAGTTATATTCATCACTGAGAAAACTCATTGAGGCCTTGAAATTTCACATGTATGCATTTAGAAATTAAATGCTAAAAAGAACTGATGATCTTCAGCAGTATTTCCTGACAAGATTAATAGAGGTATATTTATTTCCCTAAAGAGATTATTTCCAGAAATAAAAAATATTTTTAAAAAGCCCCTACACTTCAATTTAGTTAGCAACCAAATTTTTTATTAGGGTTTTTCTTTTGCTTTCCTGTGGAGGGCAGATTGCTCAGTAATCAGAGAGAGGAAAACTGGCCTGAGAAATACTTCGAATTTGTTAGCTGCAGTCCCTTACTGAAGTGAGGCAGTTTGTCACATTAGCATTTCATGTCTCTGCATGCACGTCCACAGGATAGTTTTATCAGCAATATTAATTTCTTGCATTTACCTATGGAGGAGGCTCATGTTCACACTTAGAGAGATGAGACCGTTATTACTGTAGTTGGTGGTGCTCAGGAGTGCCCTGACCCCATTTTCACAAGACCACTTAAAACCCCTTCAGTTTTTCTGATTGAATGTCACAATGTTCAGACACTCCAGTCATGAAGTCTTCTCTCTTCCACCAGCTGGCTACAGAGCCTCTGCGAAAGGGCTGAAACATCCTCTCTCCATCTGCAGAATGGACTCATGTCTTCTATGGTGAACGCTGCTGGCAACCCTCTAGACGGTGAGGTAACTGGCTTGGACCCACAGCCCACCACGTGCTGTCTGTTCATGGTAGGCAGCAGTGTCAGCCCTGGTCAGCCATATCTCAGGATGTATTTTTCTCACTTGAAATGTAAGTAAGGCTTAAAACCCCACTACATAGAAATGCAGTTTTTATAACTACCACTAAATTTCCTTCAAAAGCACAGTGTAAAAGACTGGAGCAATGTACAAATTATTGAAATCTGAAACTGAAAATGTGCACATTTTCATAAATGTACATGGGGATTCATGATAGAGAGATTCATCAACTAAAGAAATCCCACACCTAGCTTTATTTTAGGTTGAATTCCACTTTGTTTTCTGACCCCATTTCTGTCTTTCTTTGTGATGACTTGCTAGTACACATGGGCAGTGAACATCCATGTTTGAGGTAGCCTCCTAATTCTGTTTTTCTAGTTCTGTGCTCTCATGCCTTCCTTTCTAATACAAGTATTTTCTAGGATTCAAAAATCACAGATGGAAACTGCCTGTTTAGCTTTAATTACCTCTCATTCAGCCTGTGCCTTTAACTAAACCAGACGGCTCTCTGGGATATTAAAGTCTCAAAAGTTTCTCCTGTAGAATCAAGGACTGGATCTTCAATAGCTGAATGGTTTTTTAGTTCACCAGGCTCCGTAGGTTTTTACATTGAGCACCTCTTGGTCTTGGTTTAGAGGTGTAACAGAAAGCAAGTTCTCTTTAACAACAGTGCTGAGAAAGAAAAAGAGAATACAGTTTTATTTGTGAATAAAACCTAAGGGTGTTCAAAGAAGATCTTGGAAATATAAAGCTGACACTTATTTATAAAAGCTGCACAATCTATGATTAACACTAACTGGAACTCAAGGACACTACAGCCACCAGAGGGCTAACACTTTACTATTCAAAGAGAAGATGCAAGTTGAGAACTCAGACATTAGCTGGAGGGTTCAGACACAGCACATGTCCTAGTATCTACACAACTTTTCACGAAAATAGGCTTCCTGTTATTAGTCCTCCATGATGCATCAACTTGGCTCTTTCTCAATAAGACGTTAATAGTATTTAACTTCCTGACAAATAGTTCACAGTTCACACAGTTCAGTGTGAACCTACACAACCTCTGCACATGCTGAGTATCTGATTTCACTGCAGATTAAGTGTAAATCCACTTAGCTACCTGGCTCATGGGCAAGGCAGGTACTTAGTATTTCAAGCCACCAGAAGGGAATATTGACCACAGTCCCTCTCAGCCTGGGACTGGACCACGGTCTCCATCTAAAGATACACTTTTGTAAATACTGGCTAACTGGTATCTACAGAAATCTGTAAAACCAGCATTATTTTATACTCAACAGCCGGCTGATTCATGATGAGAGAAGTAAGCTATGCAACAAAAACCTGAACAATGTCATACCTAAAAATAGCCAGCAGTTCAGACCAGTGCAGTGATAGCACTGTAATATTGGTACTAATTACAGGCCAACAATTGCAGACCTTGGAGCTAAGAGCAGGCTTCTGAAACAAGCCAGAACAAGATGTACTCATAAAGACAAAACACTGTGGGATGCTATCATGAAGATGGCTGCATCAGATCAGCCTAAGATGCAAGGAGAACCTCTTAAATCATTAGTAAAGCTGCAGTATCTCATTATTTTTAATAGCTCCCAATATGAACACCAGTGCTGAAGTACCTACAAATAACCCCTGCTCAGTAATCTCTGGGGCTCAATACCAGGCTCCACAATGCTAGACCTTCATTTACATGGTCAGGCAGGCTAAAACAAATATGCCATTAATAACTCTCAGTACACCTTCTTCCCCAGCTTCACCTGCCACATCTGGGATCAGCCTCCCAGAGCTGTTCACTAACCACTGCCTGAGCTTCAGCAAGCACACGTCAGCGTGACCCCCGGGATTTCAGCAGAGCTGTATCACCATCCACTGTTTCAAGGTATAGACACAAGAGAGAGCACGCACAGAGAAAAGGTTTAAAAGTGCCCATTAGCACTCTCTGCACAGGAAACGAGCTGGGAGTATCACAGGCAAGCAGAGACCCTGCAAGGGAGGAGTGGGAATGAAAAGGGAGGTTCAAGCAGATGAAGGGAAATCAAAGATGAGAGAGAATGACAAATTGTGTTTGCCAGGAGACTAATGAAAGAAGGTACTCCTGAAATGCAAGAAAACCATCAGCCCTCTCAGACAAGGAGCAAGGAAATCAAGGAAGAAGGGCAAGAAGGAAGCAAGAAATCACATACTGAAACAAGGAAGGTTCTGTAGTGCCTGGCTGCTCTCCTGCCTTGCTAATGCACAGGCAGTGCAGGGCACACCAGCTAGCCATACTGGCCGTCTCTGCTGAAGCTGGTCCAGCTGCACCACGCTGAGGGGAGCATGCACGCATTGGCTTCCCAGCAACCCCCCCAGGAAGAAGTACATCTTAACACACACTTGTTTTCTGGCTGCCCACACTTCTCGCTTCCATCCTCACTCTCAGGAACAGCAAGATAAAACCTAGGCTGGAAAGCCACCTGCTTACACCTAGGTGAGCAGGACCTGCTGTGCCCCTCTGAGCTTCCCAGGACTGCAAAACATGTCCTGGACTTCTGCTTGCCCCTGCATGGAACTTGGTCAGAGCATACCACAACAGCAGTACCTTTGACAGACAATGAAGGATATGGAAAAAAGGACAACAATTAAACAGAACTATTGCATCATTCACCTGAATGAGTAAAATGGCATTTGCTTCTGTTATCTATCTAACATTCCAACTGTGTTTGTCCTATTTTATGTCACTTCCCAATCCCTGTACCCTGCATTTCTGCAAGGGAATTACTGTGGGACCATCAGACTTCAAGGGTTCTCAAACTTTTCTGAAGTTATCTTAAATGCATTAGAAAATTATGGGGTACAATTTTAAAAAGGGAAAAATGAGACACAGAAATATCAGTGCCATCATATCCACCAATTTTCATTTCATTTTGCACAGAACTTCCCACTTTTATCGCACTTAATACATTCAAATTGCATGTCTAATTGATATGGTTTCCAGTTGGACTGCTCAGTTCTTGTACATAAATTTTCTAAGGAGACAAAAAGTTCTCAGAGGAGCAGGAGTAAAACCTGTCTTCCTGAATTCTTGTGTCTTAGAGTTGGGAAGCCTTGGTGCTTGTGAGCTCTGACTTAAGCTCTTCCAAGACTTTTCCCACTTAAGCTTTTCCCACAACGGAGACTTTCAGCATCTGCATTTTGGGGCTAAACCTGGTGGTCTGGAGCTAACTCCCTGCACACAAAAAAAAAAACCCCAAATGTCCTCGTCCTTCCCCTTCCAGGCTAGGCACACCAGCATGCCATACTGCATCCCAGACACCCCTCAGGAGCAGGCAATCTTGTGCCTAGCTGCCCTCAGAAGACAGGAATATAAACTCATCAGTACTACCTGAGGACTTTCTTAACCCATAGGTCAGCAAGGGGTAAAGGATACCTTCCAGTACCTAAAGGGGGCCTACAGGAGAGATGGGGAGGCACTCTTTATCAGGGAGTGCAGCTATAGGAGGAGAGGTAATGGTTTTAAACTGTAAGAGGATAGATTTAGATTAGCTATTAGGAATAATTTTTTTAGTGTGAGGGTGGTGAGACACTGGAGCAGGCTGCCCAGAGAAGTTGTGGATGCCCCATCCCTGGAGGTGTTCAAGGCCAGGCTGGATGAGGCTTTGAGCAACCTGGTCTAGTGGAGGGTGTCCCTGCCCATGGCAGGGGGGTTGGAACTTGATGATCTTTGAGGTCCTTTCCAACCCAAACCATTCTATGTTTAAATGGATAGCTGTGTTTCTGGATTTGTGGTTTGTATCTGAAGGCAAATCTGGGAGCTGAGCCCCTTCACCAAGCCTGTGAGACAGGAGGCAAATCAGCTATAGTCACACACCACCTTCATTCCTTACAAGAACAAAAAAACTTTCTTGTGCATTACAAAAATCTTTTGCTCTTTTTCTTCAAAAGAGACCAGGTCCTTGTGGCCTGCCAGCTTGCTCTCAAAGACCAGCAAACAGACAAGACCAAACTATTTTCCTTAATCATGCCCTCAAAATGCATAAACCCTTTTTTTCCTTCAAATTCAAGACAAATTCAGCCTGAGTTGGATATTCAGCATTATCATCTCTGCTTAAAGACTTGAAGGGTTGCAATGTTATTATCACAGGAATGGAAGCCTTCCAGTGTGCTATTCCAGCTCTCATAACTCTATAATGAATCCCACACTGATGCTAAGGGACCCATTTTTTGGATCAGTGTCATGAGATCAATATATCAGCTGCCAGTAGGAAAAATAACAATGCCAAAGTTCAAAGTTTTTAGGTCTCCTAGAGAAAATGTGAAACAGGATCTCAGTACATCTGAAGGCTCAGCAATTACAAGATGAACTTAAAAAGCAGGTTTTTCGTTCAGTCTCAGTTATTGAACACTTGATCTTAGCAGTTCTGCTATTTGCCCCAAAATATAATTCTACAGAATCTAACTATACTGGCACTCTCTAAAATAAAAATAGATTACAATTAGAGCTAGTCATAAATATTAAAAGGTAACTAAATAATTAATAAATGCTAATTTTGCCGCCCTTTCTGTGCCCACTAAAATTTGAAATATGCCTAATAGTCCTTTCGGTATTATATTTAATAAGTTTTTTTTCCCCACTACACGAGTTTAAAACATCACATTTAAATTCTGCCCATGGAAAATTTCTGTCCCATCATCGAGCACAAAGGCACATATCGAAAACAAAACCAGAAGTTACCAATGAAAGTCATGTTTCAATCAATTAAATTTTTGGTTATGAAGTAGGATATCTGCATCTTGTAAATGGGGCCAAAGCCATTTTCCTTTTGAGCAATGTCCTGCAAACGTTCTTGCCCATCTGACTTTATTTGCATGAATTCAGTGTGGTAATTCTCACAAGCAGAAGTTACTTACATGGTGAGACAGATGTGAAATCTGTTTCTTGGATAGTGCAGAACACAGCACCTGCATTTAATAAGCACAATTAAAAAGAAACTGCTTATTTTTTGGCACTGAAAGTTTTCTGAAAGTGTTCACTCCAAGTGGAGTGAAGATCCCTTCTGCTTCATTACCAAAGACTGACCTGGGCATCAGAAGACTAGAATACTCTTTGCAGATGAGAAATTAACTTTCTTTGTAGTCTTAGGTTAGTCCTTCTGGAAAATCTGGCTTCCTGCTCTTTCAGTGTGTTCCCTCCCTAAATACAAGGCAGAATTAATGGCTTCTGAAGCACTCTGTGTTAAGTATAAGGACCCCATATAAAACAAAGCCTCTAGAAAACAACATATGCACTGTCATTTTGATCAGCTTTTATTTAATTCGTGAGAGAACAAGAAGTGGGAAGTCATAAAACAAAAGGGAAAGCTCCATCTATCCTGATTTGATACACAAAAATCAGAAGAACTCTACATTTCAAAATTTGAGTTAGCTTACACCATGAGATTTGGAAACAAAAGAAGAGGTTAAAACAAAATTACTTTTTATTGATCTTATCTGAACTCTCCTCCTTCCTTCTAAGACAAATGATTTACCAACATTTGAAAACTGGTATTTCAGTTCATTTTGGAATCAAAATATATTTAAAAATACACTTAAATATCAAAACTTCTTGCAGAGCAGCTGTACCATTTGATGCTGAGGACTACATGGTACTCTGCTATTCTCTGGTCTCCAAGATCAGTAACAAGTTCATAAAAACCTCATTGCAGAGTTCTACAAACTAAGAGCTTTGTTTGGCTTTACTTCATTACATTGCTTTACATGTTCTTATCACAGATGACTAAATACTGCCCAAACTGCTCCAAGTCTGCAAACTCTTCAAAAGAAAATAAGCTTAATCTGTGAAAGTCTGTCTCAACTGAAGTTCAAGGGAGAGTTTTGCAGCATATGGTAAAATGGGGTTTGGTCCAAAGAACTTTGGGATCTCCTTGATCTTAACAATTGTCTTTGTTTTATCTCAGCACGACTTTTTTTTTTTCAGTGCAGTTTGAGGAGTCACACTGATGGCACCCAAGCACAGGAAAGCCAGTTGCTAGACAGGAACTCTGCCTAGCACCAACAGAAGGTGGAAAACGCACAAAAAGGTTCAGTTGCCTTTTGGCTGCCCCATCATCAGGATTCACGTGGCTCTTGGCATAAATTATAGCAGTCATTGCCTTCTGGCTGTCATTGCTCCCAGCAGCAGCTCCTTGGGCTCAGCTTACAAGTAGGGATGACTTAGGAGAAAGCAATTCTATCACTTCTGGTTTTGTGCTCATATCCTAACACAGACCCTATTCCCATGCATTCCTCTGCCTTCCTTCTAGGCTGGTATTAGAGCTACAAATGTAATGGTGATGTTGCTGAAATGACAGGAAGGAAATGAATGCCATGATGTTTTTCCTTGTATGCCAGAACCTGTGTTGGAAGACAATGTGATCTTCCCTCAGCTGGGAACATGGCTTGGGCCACACCCTGCCTGCACATCACATCCAGAATTGCCTGCAGAAATCATCTCCCAGGCACATGAGCAGACTCACAGCTGGCGGAGTAAGAAATGTGATTTATGGACCGCAAACACCATATGGCACAATTTCTTCTCATTTCATTCCACTTCATATCTTGCAGTTGAAAAAAAAAAAAAAAGAAAAATCATGTGCTACCCAGTTTATTGGAGGGGAGTCAGCTTACAGTAATAGCAGAGACTAACCCATCAAATCAGGATTCCCTCACTCCAATTAATAAATGTAAAGAGATACCAATCTGTGACCAGGATGGAATATGAAAACTAAATTGAAAAACATCATGGAGTAAAGCAGCATTCCTCTGTCAAAGGAGAATTTATTCATAAAGCAGGAAAACAATTTCCAAGCTGTTCAAAATCATCTGTGCAACAATAAATTAATATAGCGAGATCTGCATACAAGCCCAGCAATCCAGTCAGAATTGCCGCCCCTTTTATTCATGATGGAAACTCTTAAGAAGTGCATCACTACAGAGTTGACAGGTCTTTCACCTCCATGAGAGAACATCAGTGTGGATTAAATGTCATTTTGCAGAGATGATGCAAACATTTATCAGTAAAGTGAAGAAATGTTCCAAATTCCCTGAAAGAACATTTGTGGGAGGAAACAGGGCACGGTGGTAGGAAATTAGTGGAAACTGGTATTTCCATGGTTCTTTGGAAACTGGGAGAGAAGCAACTTGTCCCAGGCATCACCAGAAGTGTGTGGCAGAACCAGGAAGGGAATTTCCATCTTCAAATTAGTGTCATGCCTCTGCTTTAGCTCTAAAACTAACTTGCCTGCCAGTACTCTGGAGTGTGCCCCTGGCACAAGCCCAGAGGCCTTAGGTGGCCAAGGCAGAGAGAACCAATACGCCCCAGCTATGCCCTGGCAGGTGGTGCAAAGGCTCGTAAGTCAAAGCCATGCTGTGATAACTGCTGCATCACCCTCCCTTTGCCTTCTGCCTCTCCTTTCTCCAGAGACACAGGCTATGACCAGCACAAGAAATCCCCCATTATCTATTTCACTGGCCTGGAGTAGTGGGGAGAAACCTAAAACAAGCCATTAAGCACCAAATTCCAACTTCTTTGTCTAATTTCCTATTTTTTAATTTTATTATTATGATTAATGACTTCAAGTTTCCATCTCAGTACAAAGATGAAGACAAGCTTGGTACAGTCTCCTTAATGGAAATACAGAGCTGAACATGTTTGTCAATTAGCAAATCCCCCGCTAGAGAGCCTGACTCAAAGTAACTAAGCAATTACTATTAGATGTTATTATTTATTGGTTATAACACAGTGGCACTTTCAGTCTAGGACAAGACCCCACTGTGCCTGGCACAATACAAGCATTGAACAGAATACATAATCCACGGGGTTTTGTTTGCAGAGCTATGGCCTTGTGCCTGAACCTACTGATGTACTTTAAAACATGCAAACAAAAATTGTATTTATATTAAAATTAGCAATGGTAACAGCCACAGTTATTCCTCCTATCAGGAGGAATGCAAGTCACTTGGCTGGGGAGTGCCATCCCTCCTTGCCCCGTCAGTGCTGCAGGGAACTCACCCTGCCCTGAAGACGGGAACACAGGAGGAGAGCAACACAGCTGGGGCACAGGCTTTCACTTCACCAGATACAGTGCTGAAAGAGCAAAGCAAGACTTGTCCCCTCTCCTACCTTCAAGGCAACTGCCTTTTTAAAAGGCAAGAGCAGCCCCTGACTAGTGCTAGCCTGAGAGAAGAAAGAGGATAATACTTAGAAGCAAACCCCATGGACAGGCAACAGCCCCATGTCCTCAAAAGTCAGCTCAGCTTCTCCAAGGGAGATGTTGTAGTCCGTCAGCATGGGATAAAACCACGAGCGAGGATTTCAACTGAGAGAGGGAGCATGGACACTGAGCGTTGGGGAAGAGAGCTCTACCAAAATGTGGGACGCTTTCCTGAGGCAGCTGATGGAGGCTTCACTGCTGAAGCAATTTACAATTAGATTGTGAACAGAATCACATAAATACTGTAGGAATATTCACAGTGAATTCACAGTGATGAAGAATATGATCCAGCAAGCTTTCCCTATGTCTTAACACGTGTCCGCTGAAGATAAACACCTTTTAAAATATCAGTGCGATCCAAAGCCTGCTAAAGTCTCTAGAAAGGCAAGATCCAACTGGGCTTCAAGTGAGGGCATAAGTTTGAGGGAAGGGCCAGAGTTTTTTTAATTTGTTTAAATAATTAAAAACTAACTATAGATTTTGCCATAAGATTTTATAGATCTGTTGCAACCATTTACACATTTTGCCATACATCCCAGCATATTCCTACAAGCCAGGTGCTGGAAAGATTTTGCTCTTTTTGCTTTGAAGGTTTTTGGATTTGGACATTTATAGACAGGTTTGACAATACCAATTAATGCCTTATCTGCAGAAAGACAAGTGCCCTTATTTTTTTCCATAGCAAAATGAAAACATTCAGTAATTTTGCGTCAAGATATCTAAAATCCATCAGTTTGTGAAGGCAAAAGGAACATGGAATGGAATCTGATAGAAACTATTTAAAAAAGAAAATAACCAAAACACTTTAACTAGTGTTTTGGTGCATCAATAATGCAATCACACTGCAATATCCCAATTTTGAAAAAATGTGAATTTTTTTTCTCAGAGCATGTATGTTGTTATTTTCCATGTCGAGTAAATGTGCACAACTTTCTACTCAGGTGTGCATGAAAGTAAGGGTGTGAGGCAGAGGCCTGTTTTGCAAAGTAATGAAATCCAACTCAGGCCACTACTCAGAGACACCTATAAAAGCAATGTAATAAAACTGAGAAAAAACAGGAAATAAATCACTTCATACAATTTGGTATTTTAAAGTGAAAGAACCAATCAAATTTCTTCAAGGTTTTAGGTACCTTCATGGGCTACTGTGGGGGAAAAAAAAAACCCAAACTCCAAAACCCAAGAATACTCTAGGAACAGGAGATTCAGAATCAAGTGTGACAGATGCTATCTATGAAAGGCACTGGTAACTGGTAAATTTTAAGTCCATACAGTTACCACTCCTTTCTGGAAATTCTTTATCTAGAAAACACAAAAGGGTCAAAGGACCATGAGGATGGATCATCTGGAAGGATGAGAAGTTACCATATTTTTTGTTTCTGTTCTTCCCACTAATAAAAACTGCAGAGATAAAGTTTTGACAGTGATGTGGAATGCAAAATCTCTGTTATTAGCAATAGCAACTAAATCCTACCCGTCCAAAAGGTGGATGCCACTCTTTCTTCCATATTTCTCCCTTTACAAATTTCTCTTGTTCTGACTCCTGTTTAGCAAGTGCTGGAATTAGTTGGCCAAGTCATTTCAATGACATGCAACACTGGCCTGAAGCCTGCAACCAGGAAGCAAGAGGAAAGCCATGGTTTTTATAGCTCAGGACTTGTGTAAATTTGGAAGGCCTGAGTGGTTGACAGTTTGTGTGATGGTTTTAATTTTCCATAAGGGGGCTACACATGCAGGTGCATGTCAGAGGTAGAAACTTCATGATTTCAGTCATCTCCCTTATCTACCTTTTTCCTGTCCTAACGGAAAAAAAAAGCAAACTTCAACAGTAGTGCCAGACCATCTCATCCAATTCACCATCTCAGAAAGACAGACACCACCAGCTAGGACACAGTCACACGGAGATTTTTCCCTACACACACTCCAGGCAGTTAATATCAAAGGCAGTAAGAAAAAACGGCCGTGGTGAAAGCCCTACTTAAGCCTTTATGTTATTTAAAAGTGGATTCCTTTCTTTTTCTTGTGTATTTTGTTACAAGGCAAAATACTTTAGCAGTGAAAGCCATTAATAATGGAGATAATTGTGGTGTGGGATTTGGTGTCAAGTTAACTGTTCAAAGAAGAAACAGGAAAACAAGGGTCTGGTTAACGCTGTATCCCCCATGGAACTCAAAATAGCACCTAATTAACACAATGGGGGCAAAATAAGGGTTTGTGTTAAACACAGTGCTGATGCAGTCTATCGGCTTTTCTGACAAACAGCTGCCCCACTTTTTGCTGTTTCCCAGTTCGCAGAAGCATGGACATTTCAGGTCAAAGACCACAACATGCAGCTTTGATCTCCTGCACAACACGGGACACAGAAGTCACCCAGGTATCCCCACAGTGAAGAGATTACTTCTTCTGAGCCTCATGAGCAAACACTGACCTCATGAGTTTGTAGATTACATAAAACCCAGGCCTGGTTATGATTTGCACTAAGGCTGGCCTACATCCATTCAAGGCTTTTTTACCCCTGCTAGGATAGGCTGGAGATGCAAGAATAAAGTCCTGTCCCTCTTGGGAAGGCATCTCATGCTTTGTGTCTCAACCTCATACTCTCTTAAATGCAATTCACTCTTCAACACAGATTCTCTGAGGTGTATAAGCAGGAGGAGAAGGTGAAACTCTCAGTATGCTGCTATTTGTGATGTAAACCATTACGAGAATCTCAACCTTGAGCAGCAGAAGGCTAGAGAATAACCCAGTACACCTCTAAACCCAAGACTCCTATCAATGGATGCATAGCTTTATGGATGGCTTCAAAGCCAGAAGGGAGCTGCTGCGTTTCAGATGGAGGGACTGACAAAAACTGAACTGAACTGGATGTCAGTGCTACAATCTTCTCAAGAGGAACCATATTAGGTCAGAGGAAGCCAACAGCAACTGCTCACTGATATTTGCAGTGATGATGCTATTACAAAGCATTGCTTTCAAGAAGTTCAAAATCCAAGCACGAGTCAGACTAGTTTCTCTCCAAGAATTTAACAGCCTCCCTTTAGCTATGTTTTTAACACACACACTGCATTGTCAATTATTATGGTTAATTATCGCTTTTTGTGGATTTGAGATCCTATTTCTTAAACCTTCTTCTACTAGGAATACTAATGGATGACATAAGAAAGAACCAAGACCTTGCAGTATTCCTTCTTGCAAGGCAGATGTGGGAGAGCCCTAGCATACCCACATCACTGGATAAGGACTCCCTGCTACAGGTGCTGTGCACTGCCTCTGATCCCAAGAAATCCCGAGATCCTTTTACATATACAGAGACATGAGTGGATTAAATCTTCAGACACCAAGTCTAACATGGAAGACATGCCCAAGTCTCACTATGTGCCAGCCCACAGGCACACACATGGAGAAAACCACTAACCTACCCCATACAGCCATCTTCTGGAACAACCGACTTTCCTGGTTATTGCCACCCAATACACAGAACAAGAGTGAGAGCTGCCCAAACAGCAGCTGGCTTAAGACATCTAAGCTCATGCATTTAACCCCTGAGTGGCTACCTTTAAAACAAGGACACAATGATATATCATTTTGTGGAACTTGAGCTTTCTCAAATCTTCTGGTAGGATCACCTGGTCCTGTCAAGACACTGCCCTGTATGGCCCCGTAAAAGAGCTGCATTCAAAGAAATAAAAGTGTTGGAATAAGTGCAAAATACCACCATAGTATGCTCAACAAACACATCAGTCATAGTTTCACACAACACCGCTTGTTCACCCTCCCTCCTCCACCGTCCCAGGGATGGGGGAGAGAATTAAAGGGGTAAAGGGAAAAGAGACTCATAGGTTGAGATAAGAACAATTTAATAACTAAACTATAATAATATTTAAAATAATAATAATTATAATAATAGTAATACATGAAAACATACAAATACCTGATACACACTGATACTGCTCACTACCTGATGACCAAGGCTCAGCCCATTCCCAGCTAATGATCCAGGATCAGGGAGAGTCCCAAAATCACAATCCTGGAATGGAGATAAGAGCCCG
>VZTO01006452.1:4315-15409 GCA_013400615.1 Syrrhaptes paradoxus
TCTTTTTCAAAACTACCAGAACACAAAAATGTGAGACTGATGAAACTGGTTTCTTCCATTTCTTCATTAGTCACCTCAGAAGAACAAACAGTCCTGATCCTTCCAATGACAGCAGGTGCTGCCATGGTGCTGTCATATCACCATGGCAGTAAAATAAATGTTACATATTTGGAAACGTTCAATGAAAAGAAGGCAGCACTGAGTGAAATGTAAAGGCAGAGGTTCACATTACAAACACTAATGGTGGGACACTGCCACCTTGGAATTTACTACAAAAACAACTTCAATAAAATATTCTGAGAAGCATTTGTACTTCTCATGTGCATAGCCAGAGTAATAGTTCAGTCCTACATATAGCAGTAGAAATTATTTGTAGGAGAATAGATGTATAATCAAAAGACAAGGAAGAAGGGAAAATTTTCCCAAAGACATCTCTAAGACCTGACACCTAGTTGCCACATGACCTGGGCTAAATCACAGCTTCCTTGCATAACAAAGGTTTGGTTTTAAACAGTTTTGAGTAAACCGTTTTTCTCAAATACAAATCTGTAGGTAGGTCAGTCAAATATTTGCTGCTAAAACATTTTTTCAACTGAAATTTGTGCTTTCTAATAAACATTGGGGAAGAGCAGGAAAGAGAGAGGTGTGGGCTTTCTACACAAAGTATTTATTTCATCTCAAATTTGAAGTCTGTTTTGACACAACGTTGCAGTTCAGGAACTTAATGTTGTACACTTTCTCTGAATGGGTTTCCTTGAACAGATTATATCTAACTATCTAACAATTTTGCAACTTTTATTACGAGATCTATCCAGACAAAGTGTCACCTTGTAGACTGGGAACATAAAACAACTGATTTACAATTTCCAACAGCTTCTTTCAGCAGTGTTTTCAAATCAAATTATTTAGTGCACAGGCAAAACTTTTCAGTCTTTTCAGATAAGTCATTTTTTTTCTAAACTTTCTGCAAAAGAAAATGACTTTCGAATTTAAANCTTCTGAGATCTCTGTAAGAATGGACAGAAGGACAGTAAGAGATCTCACATATAAAAACTAAGGCTAGAAGAGTTTTATGGGGTTTTGTTTGGGTTTTTTTTTATCCTTGTTATTGTTTAGAAGGGGTGTTGTTTGTGGTTTCTTTAATAGCTCATCCATATATAGGAAGGTATTGAGATATTTCAGAGGCAGCATTTTCAACAGATTCTACAGGGGTATTTGAGCCTTAAGACTCATGCTGTAATGTAATACATTACAAATATTTACTCTCTACTTTTCAACAAAACCACTACATTTGATAAATATGGACCAAATAGCTTCATGTCCCAAAGTATGAACTAAACCTGAAGCATAAATTAAAGACAACAAACTTGGATAATAAAAATATAACTTTGTTTGTGGAATGTTACCTTTTTGCAGAACTGTGCTTAAAGTTCATACAGAGAAAATATTTTTTGTACATAGTCTTGCTTTGATTTCACAAGCTTCCTGTAGATATATATTGAAATTTGCAGAATTAACATATGGAAGGTCTCAGACCATATTACCACATATTCTAAATATAATCAGTAATTACGTATGATGTAATCTGAAACTAATTCAGTCCTCTTCACAGCAAGCCTACATTTTGAGCTCACATCATAGTGGCCATGTGTGTTCCAATCTGTCCATATCTCCTGCCTCCTTCTTCAAAGACATACAGGTACCTCAGTGTCACCTTCCATGCTGCCCCTTCTGCACAGGGCACACTGCCCAAGTCCATCTGCCAAGCTACCTTCTCTGTCAACGTTTGCTTCCTATGCTGCCTGTAGGAAAGAGGATAGTTAAAATACAATGTCAAATCCACAAGAGAAACATACACATTCCTGAGGCGACCATATGATCTTTCTTCTACTACCCTTGTTACCTTCCTGTCTGTAACACACAATTCTGGTTTTTTACGTTATTTTACATCAGAGCACAGGCTTATTTGGGCCAGAATCTGCAGACTGAATGCTTGGCTTTCTTCTGACCACATGCACAGATTACCTATCACAAAAAAAACCTAAATGATTATGGCACTATTCTTAGTTTCCTTTGCTATTAATTCTGATGGTATTAATAGCAGTTGATGAGTACTTGACGCTTTTGAAAAAGCAATCTTCCTTATTAAATAAATAAACATTGAGTGAGGAGCCTATCTTTAGAGACTCATTTAGTATAAACCTTGGCCTTCCACAGTATGCTTCTGTTTTTCAAGCTCAGTTAATTGAGAGTACTATCCCACTTTTAATATCTACACCCCTAAATGCCAGCATCAACAGATTCTATTGACAAGCTGTGTTTGGGTTCCCCACCCCCCCCCCCTCAAATATGTCAGTGCTTTAAAATTGTCCTCAAATAATTAGAATTGCTCATTCAAAATAGAAGCACTATAAATTTCCCTCCATGTTGCAGATAATGAGTTCTGGGCATCTCATCCATTATGCCTTTGGGCGGTTTCTGCAGATGTCACCTAAAATTCCAGAAAATGTACTTCTCAATTAAGAATTACAGCAAGCAGTCATGCCAGGAGCAGTAACAAGCTTTCTGACAGGTCCACAACTCTTACTTATCCAAAGCAGTCCCATGCTTTTCTGATTTTTTTCTCTAAATGTCTTTTTCTTCCCACAACTAAGTGCTACAGAGAATATAGCCTTGATAAACAAAACCCACACACTGTTTAACAACATGTGTAACAAGTGTTACCCACCTCTAAAGCTTTTCCCCCCTCTCATTTTCAACAAATATTCTGCTGATATAAACCAACAGTGGTTTTATCCCAGCAGAGGGATATCCTACCGTAATTTTTTAGTTTTCTACCTCTTCCCAGTGAGGCAAGTAGCAATAAGTGGAGCAGAGTAGCGGCTTTTTTGCCACTCACGCATGGAAGGATAGTAAGTTTTAAAGATTTTGGCACAACCAGACTTGTCTGAGCTTGACTTAAAATAAATTCTGTGTTACCCAGTCCAAGTTAACTCTTTTATGATAGTGGTTCTACAAAGTAAATAATTTTATGATATCACAGTAATGTCTGAAAGCAAACTGTAGTGGTAATTATGACTTCTGTGATGTTGCATTCTGGAAATGCTCAGGTTAAAAAAAGAAATCAACACAATTTTACTGTTATATATAAAATAACAGCAGTTCAGAGAAGCCAACAAAGGTTAGGACTCCATTCTGTTAGATGCCCTATACATACCAAGACACAGACTTTGTCCCACCCACGCAAATAACACTCTGAAGTTAAATGAGACAAAGTTTTTGAGAAAGAACATATAATCATGATTTTACAGGTGAGAAAAGTGACATATGCAATCACCAATTAAGACTAGAAGCTTTAAAAATGGATGATTAGGCACAATAATCTGTATTTGGGCACTAATACAATCAATTGAAACAGCAGGTAACACTTTGGAAAATTCACCACCTTTTGTTCACCTAAAAATGGATCTAGGTGCCTCTCAGAGAAACTAAGTTACTTTCTCAGTGTAGCAGATTGTGTCTGTGATTGAACCAGAGACGCAGGCCAGATTTTGTACTTGTGACGGAAGTACAAAGGCACTTCTGCTTCCTAGAGTATATTTATTAGGTCTATTTGTGCTTAGACAAAAGCTTTTTAGCCTTCTACTGACAGCTCTTCAAACTCTACTGCCTGGCTGTTCACAACTTCTATTAGGCACAAGTTGATGGAAAATGTATAGATTTAGATTTTATAGTGTTAGCAGAAAACAAAACCATATTTTGTTGTTCTAGTCCCTTCTGGAATACACTGGAAGCAACTTAATCTATCTGCCACCTCTGAACCCTGTCATGGAGACTGCTGCAGTAGCCAAGAATGCTTAAAAGAGGTCCTCTATGGAGATACTGTTTATGTTAGGCAGTGACTCATTACTGTGAATCACTATATGTGCATCATCATGATGCATTTAAAATCTGGTTAAAAAAATCTTTTTTCAAATTATTGAAATTTTTAAAAGGAAGCACACATGCAACACAGACCATACTGTTGAAGAACAGCTTTTGGCGACTATGTTTAAGCCAAGGTGTTAACATCAAAGCATCATACTAATATGAATGTAAATAACTATAATTATTTATATCAAGTATTATTTTGTTAAGCAGGAAAGTGTGTTTTGTAGAATACACATATCTGTGCAAGTTACACTGTAAGCTGAAACTGGGTTCAGTCATCAACAAGGCTATGAAGGCTCATATCAACCCTAGTTGTCCTGATTGCTGAATGCCGAGGCAGACACAAAAGGTAGCCTTGCCATTCTTGCTAGACCCTGGTGGAACAGATATCTGACCAGTGGTTATTTTTCTTTTTCTTGTCGATAGCTTTCTTCTCAAGACAAACAGTCAGAGTGATAAAGGCCTAAAAATGGCAAATATGTAAATTTGTAAATTTGTAGAAAGAAACTGGAAAGCAAGATTAAAAAAAAAAAAAAAAAAAACAGAGGCACTCAGATTACCAAATTGGTAAACTGCAAGACTCAGATTACCAAAGTGATCATCTGCAATGTCAATGCCATCACATGTGGGAACATAGGTCCAGGCCTCCAGTCACCACAAATGTGAAAACATTTCAAAATGACAATACATTGACAATACATTTGATAGAGCAGAATATGGCCAAGAGTCAGCAAACTCTGGAAGAAGGGAACGGTTACATATGTGCAGAATTAATTTAATGAAAAAGACTTACTGTTAGTTCTCATCCCAAGAAAGCAGCAGAGAACGTGAAACGTATTAGAATAGATGCTGGGAACTACTGAAAATGTTAAAGAATTTACCTTGAATGAGCAGCAGTGACAGTGAAGATCTACCTTTCACAACTTGCACATTAGCAATCACAGCTATGATGCCATGCCTACTTATAGCAATACCTGAGGGAGTACTGTTCCCCAAGAACAGACTTGGTAATGGAAAACTGGTAAAAAATTCCTCTACTAGTCTGTGTGATGAACGTTATTCCTAAAAAAAAAAAAAAAAAAAAAAAACAAAAAAAAAAACCAAAAAAAAAAAAAAAAAAAAAAAAAAAAAAAAAAAAAAAAAAAAAAAAAAAAAAAAAAAAAAAAAAAAAAAAAAAAAAAAAAAAAAAAAAAAAAAAAAAAAAACCACAAAAAAAACCCAAAAAGAAAACCCAAAACAAAAAAAACCTCTGACCCTCAAAAAAGAAAAAACAAAACCACCATATGTGATTGTAAACAAAAAACAAATTTAATACAAATCTGGACTGAAAAAATCTCCCCTGTGATAAGAAATGCAGACCAGGCAGAAGATATCAGACTAAAGGCAAAGTAGAGCCATAAAAACACAGGGAATGCTTCACTATTAAGGGATTTTACAGAGTGTAAATATTGCCAATATCTAAAACAATTGAAACCATTAAAAAAATGGAGAAGCAGCAGAAAGAAAATTAGGACTCTTTTTAAAAATATCCAGATGAGTTATCTCTAATATGCCATTTCTTATGTTATGGGTAAGCATACTGGAGTGGTAGCAGAGATTGGTAAGACTCAGAACTGGCTTTAAAGACTCATCTTGGCAACTCTGAATAAAATTGACAAGAGGAAAACACGGAAGTTGTCCACTATTGATCTACTTTAATAGAGACTTTTAGCACTAATGCTTTAGACATCTCAGAAGAGGCTTATGAGAATAGCAAGAGGAAAGGAAAAAGGCTTCGTTTATTACAGCTGAAGGATTTTTCAGTAAAAGGCAGAAAGAGGTATAGCAGAATGGGATGGTGTTACTGACAATGAGATGAAAAGGAGCTGACAAACATTTGAGCAAAAGTGGCAAAAATTTAGGGAGAACCTGAGGAATGGTTGTTTGAATTTGATATTAAGTTTGGAAGGAAATCCTGCAGCTTGTTGAGGGACACAGAGCTTGGCAAAGTCAAACTGGGATCAATTTCCACAATTACTGAACCCACAAAAGGCTCCTGCGCAGCTCTGTAATAGTACTCCCCTGCCTCAGCTTACCGCTACAGCTGTCCAGGCATATAACACTCAATGGAAATTTTGGCAGAGTGCTTTTTTAGGAGCCACAGAAAAGAACATAGAACAGATTCATACGTTCCCTTATTTTTTTCCTTCCTTTTTTGGTAATTTTTGCTGTTTTGGATTCAGGTTTAGCGAGAAGAGCAATCGGCAGAAAGCAAGTTTCAAGGAAATAGACTGAAATGTGGAGAAAATACAACACAACTTCCAAAGAAACGGTATCAACAACCTTTCCTTTTCATACATTTGGATGAATTTCACTGAGAGCTGGAGCAGAAAGGCATTCTTTAAAAGCCTTTATCCAAATCTCTCCAAATTTGGTCAAAAGAGATCTTTAATCAAATAATGTTTAAAGGGGAAAAAAAAAAAAGTCACTTACCATCACACATTTCTAAGTTAGATAACCAAGCCGCATGCTTAGTTTCTTATTTTGCAGCACAGTTGTATTTACACTAATAAAGCCAGAAACAATGGCTCCTGTTAGTTTGTTTTTTTCCTCCTCTTCCTCCCCTAAAAAAAGGGACTGGTCAAGGCTGCACTGGCCAAAGTCTGAAATACATTGTAAATCAATTATCTGAAGGTAGGAAGAAAGGGATGAAGGGCACTGGAGAAAATGAAGCAGTCATTTAAAAATAAAACCAACAAGGCGACACTGAAGCACAGCCAGAACTGCCACACACCCTTGCAAACAGAGCCTGTGCGAACAGCTCCATCACCGGAGTCACAAACAGATGCTGGTGTCAAAGGAGCACTCTGCATGGACAGGTCACAGGAGGCCACACTGCTCCCCGGGGGAGTAATAGATGGCATGGATCTAAGACAGCTCAGCACAGCAGGATCATGTCACCACGGGACAAGGATTCAGAATATAGCTATGTTGTCTTATCTAGCAAGTTTTATTTCTGGCTGACAGAGCTGGCCTTTAGGGTCTCCAAAGACGCAAGTCCCAGGCTTCTTTGATTTGCAAAACTGTAAATGCTTGCTCTAATCTCAGCTTGGTTAAAAAATAAGCATGTTTCTATCCCTGGTCTAGCCTCTATCTTTCCAAATAATCTTGAAAACATATACTGACTGATAGAGTTGAAAGTGTCATAAATGTTTTTTTACAATCAAGTTATTTTCGCAGTCAGGACAAACAGCTACTCAGAGCTGACCTCAGAGATCTCAAGTCTCAAGTTTTTTAAAGGATCTCTGTTCATTTCAGCTGTGAAGAATAGCACTGACCTGGCTACCAGGGCCAAGTGCAATTGCTCACAGCTGCAACAACTCCAGTGTGCAAGCAGCGCGATGGCAAACCTCTAATTCCAGGCCAGACGTGTGGCCTGAAAGCTGGGCAGAGAGGGGACCTTGCAGGAGTCTTTCCTCTGAAGAAAGCATTAAAAACCTAACTAGGTCCAGAAGGAGCCAAAGAAAAGAAAGCACTGATCACAACCCATCACCCTGTTGCTGCTGCTTCTCTCCCTGTCTCTAAATCACGGGCAAACTCCTCAGGCTCTCTGCAGACAACAGCAGTCCTGTCCAAAGCCTGTGTCCAGGGAATCCCCAAGGAGTCTGCATGGTCAGCTTTGCTGAAACTCAGAAAAAACTTCTGTTTAAAATTGTGGATGATGGTAAAAATGAAAAGAAAAATCAACTCTACCATAAGCTCCATTACCTCACTAGCTCTTCTGCTATTCAGCATTCAAACACTGGCATTGCTGCTTCGCAGTGTCCCAGTCCCAGTCCTTTGCAGCCAGGATCACTGTGGGAAGCAATAGGTAAAAAGATTATTTCTAAGGCTGCTAATGAAAAAAAGCTGAGATCAAATGCTCTAATGAACTGAAGAGTAAAGTATGCACAGAGGAGCCTGTAAAGTGAATGATTGGATGTCCAGCAAGTGCTTTGATTTTCCACTTTTCAAAGCTGAGCTCACACAGCATGAGAGCTTTAAAAATTCACCCTGATCCAGGTTTTCTGGATCTACCTAAATTCAGACACAGATTTTGAAGGAAGTCATCAGAACTTTAAATGTTACTGCCTCCTCGTTTCTGCATGTTAAAACCATCCACACTAGCAGATTTATATGCAACACAGAAATTTTTTTCAGGTGCAAAACCACCTTCCTTTTATAGGGGTGTTCCATATACTGCAGTTATGTCTTTTAGCACCAGCACTCATAACGAGTGGTCATGTATGAAAAGGCACAAATTACTAGATCTAAAAAAACACCTCAGACAGATGTTTTTCTACAGGATGATAGGTATATGTTACTCCATGATATCTTGCATCTATTGCACCTGTAGGATTCTTCCAGAGAATCATTTTAATAATACATCAAACCTCTTCAGTTTATTCCAGAACACTAGGACAGTGAAAACAATCTTCTGAATGAACCAGCCCACCCGCATCCCACCAATGCAGAGGACTTAACTCATCTTCAAGTAGCAAATCATTTGTTCCGTGACTTAAATGCCACACTTGCACTGTTTACAGTAAATCAATTTTAATATTTACCTATTTGACATTTCCACTACATTATCCCTAGATTCTTTTATCTACAGTGACATTCTACCACAGCTCTTTTCTGCTGTAGCTATTATTATTATTTCATTTGCAATATGGCAGCACTGAAGAGCTGCTGTAATAGGATCACATTATGTCAGACCCAATACAAAGAACAATAAAACCAGCCTGTGTCTTGAAGATCTTCCAGGTTCAAGTAACTTGTCCAATCTTTTCTATGGGATTAATCTCTGTCATTAATGAATCTCATTTAATCTTTTCAGATACTCAAATTTTTGCCTGTCTTCCACTACAGTTTTACTTTTCTTAAGAAGTGTACCTTTTGTGAAATTATCACCTATAGGGCCTGTGTCCCCTTTCAGTAAATCCCTTAGGAATTTATAAAATTCAGTTCTCTCAACTATGTGGCTGAAGAGGATGAGACCAGAGTTCCCTCAGTGACTTCTAACAGCAATTGAAGGGAGTGCCTCAGAAAGAACGGAAACCCTTCACCAAAAAAATCCTGATTAAAACTTCACTGGACGAGTATTTCCAATGTATTAAGCACCTAGTAGCTACCTTCCAAACCTGTGCAGCCATCTTACTATAGTTCTTCTTTCTTGATACGTAATACATAATACAAGGCAATACTTCATCAAATGTCTTTCCAAGAACAGAAATACTCCTTTTTTCTTTGAATTCAATGAATCTTACACATTTCCAAGATTGAAATCAAGTAACAATAACATGAACACTCTTAACTCAGTCCAGTATGATATTATTTGACTATTATCTTCCTGTCTGTACACATACTGTCTCCCTAATCAGTCAGGGATCCAATCAGATATGCTACCTGCTGTTTTACATACGATTCCCCAAGTTTCTCCTCTGGCCAGATAAAATTTATCTTGCCTCATCATTTTTAAATCTAACTGATAATGGTTTTCATCTTTGCCCAGATATTATCCTTGATTTTGTACTTCTCAGTGAATGCCAATTGATTCTGTATTTTGCATACTTTCACGGTATCCTCAAGAAGGAACAGAGAGGACCCAAATCTGTGGTTTTTTTCAAATTCTAACTGATGTAAAAGTAAAGCAGCAGCTACCATTATTAGGCATTCACATAAACAGAAAATGAAATAATGGACTTTTCTACATAACTCAAATGAAAGGCTGCACATAAGGATTAGTTTCAGCATAATCTTAAATGCATGCCACCACTTTGGCCCAGGTTCTTTTTACTGTTTTACATTTCCCATTATAAAAAGACCCTTCTTTCCTCTCTTCCTGGAGTCTACAAGTGATGTGAAGTCAGTACTATATCTTGCCTGCACCTGAAAGTGTTTAGATACCTAATCTAGACCACTTTCAAAAACTTTAAAAACTAGTATCCGTTCTAGATAAACTGATTCTTAGAGGTGTCTATATGCACCAGTGTTCATTCACATCAGGACTCTCAGACTGGTGGCTTCTGATGTCAGTATCCATTCTGCTACACATACAATAAAATCAGCCTGACCTCTTTCTAGAGGACAGCATAAAGACTGAAAATGGCCTACATAGCTTATATGGGGTCAGTATGGGGTTCCAGCAGGTAAGATCCCATAATATCAGGAGGAAAAACAGATTATAAATTTTAACCAGAAAACATATTTGAAGACTCACAATTATTGTAAGGTACATAAAATTTTATTCTTTTTCCAGTGACTGCCTGCACAGATTCTACTCTTAGCGAACAATTGATCTCTGCATGTTACTGAACAGGCACAAGGGGTCACACCTGAACAGATACTGCTGGATAACACCCCTAAAACCAGCATGTCTGGGTATAGTCACAGTTAAATGTGAATATCAAGCTTCCTGGGTCACTCTAGAAGATTTTGGTCCATCTGAAGTATCACATTCTCCCTATAGAAAATGCATCATAGAAAACAGACTGGCCAGTTCCCAACACGCCAGGATTTTTTTTCCCAGCTACACAATAACAGTTCCTGATTTAATTTCTGAAGTACTTGGACAACCTCTTTGTAGGTTGCTACTACCTACCCCCAGCCCAGCATAGCTTGAAAAAATTTATCACACAATATAAGAGTTTCTCTTCATAGGTTAGTACAAGGTTAAGGAAAGAAACCTAGGATTTCTTACCTTTATCCTATGTTTTTTCTGTATGATGATTTGTATGGCCATAGTAAGAACTCTTGAAGAAAGCTAAGAATGCAGTAGGTTATTTTGCATAATATTACTGCCTAGAGGCCTTTGATGAAGACGTTACCAAAAAAAAAAAAAAAATCCAAAAAAAACACCAAACCCACAACACATTCTGTTTCAGGAGAAGCAAAGAACTTATTACGATCAAGGTGTGGTGGGTTAGCCCTTGGCTGGGGGCCAAACCACACACACCCTCTCACACAGTCCCTGCCCCCACCCAATAATAGGGGAGAGAATTAAAGAGGTAAATGGCAAAGAGGACTCGTGGGTTGAGATAAGGACAATTTAATAACTAAACTACAATAATATTGGAAATAATACTATATACAAATATGCAATGTGATACTGCCCCTCCCCACCTGATGACCAAAGGCCCAGCC
>VZTO01006452.1:16049-41775 GCA_013400615.1 Syrrhaptes paradoxus
TGGTCTGCAAGCTGAAGATGTCAATCTCAGGGAAGTTGCTGGACATCAATTCTGATTCCATTGAACCTGCAAGATTCTTAATAGAATATCATTAGTATAATACATAACAATCATATGTAATGGCAGGGTTATGCAGAAGCTAACACTGTACAACTAAATTTATCGGACACTTTCACCCATCATCAAATCCCCTTGAGGTACACATCGAGCCTCACCATCCTTCTGCATTATCCACCAAGTATACTTAGGTCCTTGAGCAAAAGCAATCCCACTAATGGGTTTACCTTTACCCGAGGCAGGAATAACCCAGACTATCTTCCCCAACACATTCTTGATATGCACCACAGGGACTTTATCCCCATCTACAGTACGTAAAAGTTCTGACTTCAGCACAAGTTTCACATTCCCAGATAACACGTGCAATAATGTCCATGGTTAAGTCCACCCCTCGATCACAGGACCATCTGTGTGTTGTCAGTCCAAGTCCACCTGGTTGGAAACAGGGCCTCTCTAATGCGGACTGTAGCATTCCGTACTGTTGGGTGGATTTGAAGGATAGAGTGCATGGGTCCCAATTTCATTTTGGTTACTCAGTCCTTGTGAATGCAGATCAGAAACTAGTTACGAAGCACTCAGGTGGAAAGAAAAAGTTGGCTTTATAAGTAAACCACATTGAACCTCTGAAACAGAACAGGTCTCTTACTGGACCTTCAGTCAACCAAAAATTAATTTGCTGTAAAAATAGATCAAGGGACTAGGTACAGGATTTTCTCATTGTTCTGAAAGACAATATCTGGTAAGGTATATCAAGGCCTCAACTACTTTGCAATTGCCAGCAAAATACCAGGACTATCTCATGACAGAGAAATCTCAGCCTTGCTTTCTTAGGGTTCTCAGAATTAAATACGTACAACAGTCATGATGTACAAAATAAAAGGAAGCCATCTCCCACACAATGCATTGGTTCCAAATGCTCCAGAGATCCTGAATTAGAGGGTCATTCAGATGAGTTTTCCATCGAGAGTCCTGAGTCACTAAATAAGGTTAACTGATTGCATCAGAACAGTAAAGCAGACACCTTGCAGATCCATAAACCATAACAAGGGTGAAATTTAGGGAACATGGCTGAAGTCATTCAAAATTTGAACAGTAAATAGTCCAAAACACTAGAGATCATGCATGTGCCTCTAGTTCCTTTGCTTCTTCAAAAGCATCAGAAGTAAAAGACAAACCTTTGAACTTTAAAAGTACCTCCATCAGCAGGTCCAAACAGAAGTTATGACTAGCCACCCCCTCTGCAAATAATCTTAAAAAGAAGACAAACAAACAAAAAGAAAAATAAAAAAAAGAGAGAGAGAAAACAGCCAAAGGGATTGCAAAGATACTAAGCTAAGGAGATTCATCTGACCTGATATATTTATGAAAGCAAAGATCAATACATTTGACAAAACTTCTTTATGAAGTCTTCCTCAGATCTCAAGGACCGTTGAATGGAAAAATAATGCAAAATTGTCCTAACATCGTCAGCAAACCTACTACCTGTGGGAAGCCTCATCCCAAGCACAATGGGTGCCTTTTCCAGTTCTACTGTGTTAAATCTGTGAATCTTAGTGGCTGGTGACAGAATAGCTTCCCACTAAAATATGCTTCTTGTCATGAGTTTTCTATTGTTTTGGTTTGGTTTTCTAAGGAATGATGACACAGAAGCCCTGCAGAACTTCCCTGAGAGCATGTTATGATGTGCAAAGCATCATATACACCATTGATGAAGACAATCTCAGACAGATGTCCTCAACTATTACATGGATCACTCAGAGGAAGCTAAAATCATGATGGCATCCATACAAGTCATTGCATATGTTGGAGTGCCAGCTATGTTTAGTGTAACTTAGATACATATAAGGCAGAGAGATGACTTGTTTGGAGCTGTAGCTTGTTTAGCAATCTTTAATGAGTTACATAGGTAGATTTTCTAACAAAAACAATATAACATAAGCCACTACTACAATTTAAAAAAAATGCAGGATAAACACCTTAATATAAAATCCTTCAAGGATGCTTTTTCCCCACAGAATGCATTAAGGGTGGATCTTCTACTCGATTCCCTCAAACACTGCAGTCAGGCTCAGGAGCAAAAAAACACATTAAAAAGCTTTTGCAGGAGCTCGATGTCTTCCGTCTGCTTTTTTTGGACCTAGCCAAGGTCTATACAGGTGTGTGCCAGATGGGCATGATTACACTGCTTGTGTTGACAAGTGCAATATGTCCAAAAGTTTTCTTGTTTTTCTTGGACAGCCTTCTAGAGAATGCCTAAGACTTCTGCCATGTACTTCATTAAATCCTGGAAAATTTTAAACTTGTCTGTAGAAGCCAGGAGAAGATGAGAATATTGCTGCTAGTACTGGATGTTGTTCTGCTGGAGTTTGAGGTTTTTCTCCATTCTGTCAGATAGCTGGTGCTGGAGAAACCAAGTTGTATGAAAAGATTTAATGCACCCCTTGAAACTGAAGAGCTGTTCTTTGGAAACAGTGAGCAATGCTGGCTTTGTGGGCTAACAGTAAGCAGTGTAGCTGAGGAGTGAGAGGAAGACTGAAGCTCAGCCAGGACAATTAAACCCAATGAACTGCATGGGGGAACACACAATAGATGGGGCAAGTTCCCATGGAGTACTTGCTGTAACCTCTGGGCTCTTTTCTGGAAGTTGAGTTGCAGGGAGAGTAGAATCTGTCAAAAGGAAAACAGAAAGGTGTATCCACAAGCATGAGAGGAGTAATGCTTTTTGAGATGTGTTAGGCACACCAGCCTGACGTCAGCTCTTCAGGCCCTTACAACCAACACAGTACTATTCAAGAGCCCTTGTGTCCCAATTCCACAGCACCTTGCTGTTTTTTTTCTAGGCATCTCCAGACACTTAAATTAAATGCAAAACATTGATTCAATATTCCTTATCCCTTTTGGTCTAGGTTTAGTGACAGATTTCTTAAGTAATATCCAATCCATTCTTCATAGCTGGCTCAGTTTCCTACACACCTAGCACTGTTTAGGATTTTTTCTCTCTATCACATTTTGTAATAAAGTTACAGTTTCCCTTTTGCTAGCCTATCTGCAGCTCTTACAAACATTTATTTCTTAAAAGAGGCCACACCTTGGCAAAGGATCATGTCCTGTCCATTGCCTCTGAAAAAAAAAAAAAAAGTCATTAACATTTTTCTAAGTTTCTCCAGAAATGTTAACTTGGACACGTCACCACAAATCCAGTCATGAATTAATATATATTGTTTAAGTGTTAAGGCAACTAGTTGAGTTCAAATGACTGTACTTACCCAAAAATAGACATAGAGACAGACAATTTGAATAACAAATACAACCCCAGAGCACCAGCACTGATATTAAGATTGATTTACTCTAGAGGAAAGCACCATATGCAAGAAGGCACCATATGTGCTGTCTTGGACATCAACACAGGAAACCTAAAATAGAGCTTATTCCTTTTATCAATAAATGAGTCTATACTTATAATGAACCTTCTGCCTCTTTCCATACACTGGCAAAAACAATCCATGTCTATAATACACGATTCTTTATACCCCAAACTGGCATTGACACAGATGTAAGATGAGCCTCATTTGCCTGTACTTACCCGTCATACCCAAAGAGAACTGAGGCCTCACTGATAGAAAGACTAACCTGCAAACTGAGGTTATTCAAGAAACTTCCCTTCAGAATACACCAAATTTTCTAGCAAAGTTTTATCCTTGTCTCTCTCAGACAAGACAAGAGATGATTCACAAATGAGCAGCATTGTGTGCTGTATATGAAACAGGTGGGGGTTTTTAAAACACAAAGATAAAGCTTCTACTTACACATTTAATCTTCAGTTCCCAGGATATCACAGATGGATGGAGTAGAATTTAGTTCTTACGATAATTTTGTGTGTAATAAAAAAAAAAATAATCTGACAATCCCTGTGAATTTAGATAACTGTGTTCACCGATTGTATTAGATACTGCTGTCCACAGAGAAGTATCCTCCATGTTGATCCATATTGAGCCTTTCTTCTAATGTCCCAGAGAATAGCAACAGTTTTCCCTCTTTCTGAATAGTAACTCTGGAGGGATTCTAGGTTCTTTAGTCTCTTTTGCATAATTTGGCAATTACTCAATTACTTAAGCGTTCGAGTAGACACTTTTTCTCAATGCAAGGTTCAATGTTTTCCATCCTCTTCTGTTAACAGCTTCTGCAAACCTAAGGGGTTGTTGATAGTTGCTGAATCCCCGTATTTCTTAGAAATTTATTGTAGCATTTCAAAGTGTTTAGATCTCCTTCTGCACTTTTAGAAGATCTACAACTTTCAAATACATTTATTAAAATGGAACACTCAACAGTCAGGGATTCACTTTAAACTGCAGATTTCCCAAAAACAAAACTTAAGCTGCCAAATGCAACCCTGCCTTAGCCAGCTTCTGATGTTTTCATGAGGACGACTGCCAAGATATGTGAATTGAGTCCCTTTTTTCTTGTCTTCTCCACTGGAGTCCAGATCCCAATTTCTCAATAAACTTATTTGTAGGACTTTTTTTTCCTCACCCCCTCGAAAAATGATGACCAACTCCCTGCTTTTTGGATGGTTTACTTGTTACTGACTGAACTTTCAAATCAAAGAGATACATAATCTACATTAAATTATTCAGGCATATTGTTATCAAAGCGTGTAATGACTCTGTGTGTACCTCTACAAGTGTTCTCGCAATAAAGCCAATAACAATGCTATATACTGGAGGTGAGAGAATGCATTTATGTTTGATGCTAACACCTACAACGGATCAATTGTTCCAGTTGATAATTAAGAATAGCATCAGACCTTTGTTCTTTTTTTCTTGGCACATCACACTTTACAACTTTCCTTGGTGCATTGTGATGGAAGCTTCTAAATAAGATCTGGAGCATATGACTGGCTTTTGTCTCCCTTCCATCTGATGACCTCTTTGATACTTATGCAGGGATTTTTACAGAGGAAATCTGGGCAATTTATGATCTTCCAGGCTAAGATTAACTTCACCTTCATAACTTTCATTGACAAGGTCTTTTTCAGATTCTTCTTAGGAAAGTTGCATAACATTACACCAGTAATTGTCATAGTTTTCTTTGGCACGTAGGTGACAATGTGTATTTATCCACTGACTTTTCCTGGTCCTTGCTTTTTTAAGCAATAAGTAGTTTTTTTCACTTATCTTGCCCTCATGTACTTCTATCCCTCTTTATAATTACCTGCTCTTTGGCTACAGTTTCTTGCATTTTCATCTGGTTTTCTCTTTTCATGACATTAGATTCTACCCCTTCCTTTGTCAGTGTCCTGAAGAAACAGTACATGTGTAGCAGTAGCTGAATGCCTTGCTTCTCATTGCTTGTCACTCTTTCTCTGCATCTAAACCTTTTCTTGCTTACCCTTAGCAGATATTCTAACTCATGCAGACTTTGCAGGGAGGATTTTTCTAGAGGTATTTCAGCATCTTCCTACCACTGTCTTCACCAACAGCTTCAGATTCAGTGTTGTTTTATTCATGTACTTCCTCCTAGCTCATCTTTCACAGTTAATTATTATAACAATACAAACTCAGAACAACATTACTGGAACACCACAACACACTAGAGGTCCAGCAAGTGACTTTCCCTCACAGCAACAGCTTATAAGAACAAATTCAGGGGTAGCTGGACAATTCTGCTCTTTATAGTCTCAGGCAGGGTAGAGACTTCAAAGGCTTAGACAGCTCACACATGGAAGGTACCTGCACTCCAAATCATTCACTTAGAATCCATTTGACTAACTCAAAGAAAGATAAAATCCTACCATTTCTTTTGTAATTTCTACCACTTCTCCAAGACAAAAGTGGTTTTTTCCCCCTCCCTTCTCCTATCCATATTAAGATCCATGCCAAATCAACACTAAGATTTTTCATTTCTGTTAAGGGAAGAGATTTTTCTAACACTATTTTTATTGAAGTTGATTGGATAGAACTACTCTTACCTGTTCCGCAGGTCATTTCCAAAGCAAAGCTGAACAATATATTGATATACTATATACATTAATCTTAAAATTTTATAGGTAGATACCATCTAAAATATGTGCTTGCATTTTTAATTGACAAAATAAGTAAAATATCAAATTTTTATCTTTATGGCATACTCATACCTTGTAACTTTCATGACAAATTAACACATCTAGTGTTTTTCTTGTTGTCTCATATAGAATATCTGACTTAGAATCATAGAATCATAGAATGGTTTGGGTTGGAAAGGACCTTAAAGATCATCTAGTTCCAACCCCCCTGCCACGGGCAGGGACACCTCCCACTAGCCCAGGTTGCTCAAAGCCTCATCCAGCCTGGCCTTGAACACCTCCAGGGATGGGGCATCCACAACCTCCCTGGGCAACCTGTTCCAGTGCCTCACCACCCTCACAGTAAATTTGTTTTTCCTGATATCTGATCTAAATCTACCCTCTTTCAGCTTAAAACCATTACCCCTTGTCTTATCACTCCACTCCCTGATAGTGTCGCTCCCCATCTCTCCTGTAGGCCCCCTTTAAGGGCTGAAAGGCTTCTATAAGGTCTTGCCAGAGCCTTCTCCTCTCCAGGCTGAACAACCACAACTCTCTCAGCCTGTCCTCATATGGGAGGTGCTCCAGCCCTCTGACCATCTTCATAGCTCTCCTCCGAACTCGCTCCAACAGCTCAACATCCTTCTTGCATTGGGGGCCCCAGAGCTGAACTTGAGACGACAGAATTTTTTGAGCTTTTGCATCTTCAGGTAGTTTGTGTGATGTTCAGATGTGACTTCCTTCTTTTCCAAAAGCTATTTCCAGAAGCACATAACATTTTCAGAGCACTAAAGTGACATGGGAAGCTAAGCTCTGTTTTCAGAAGTGTCTGGAACATTCAGAGACTGCCAGAAGGCAGCAGTTTATTCCACTAAATAGCTTAGGCACATTTACAATGCTCATGTGCTAAATACTTCATGTCAGACAAGGGTTTCATCTGTGTCAAATTGTAATTGTTGCTTTATGAATGTCATCATAATTATAACTTTCACTCTGCATTTTAACATCCACAGTGGATTGAGATACCTAGTTTCTGTTGAAAACTGACTGATGTTTAACATCATCTGTCAATTCTGACACCACGGTTGTGCTACGATTTCACGTGCTTGGAAGAAAGAGAACCATGTAAGGATCACTCAGGCCAACATGTAACAAGTCTCCTTCACTGGACCTGCAGCCAATTAAAGTGCTGCTGTTGATTTGAATAACTTTCAGCTGAGAAATTGGGTAAGACTGTGCCAAGGTGAGGTGAGACATTGGTGGAGGTGGGGAAAAGCTTATTTTCAATAAATTATTGCTTTCCAGAGCACCAGTTCAGACCACCAGCAGAGCTCACTTGACTGGCCAGCTGCCAGGCACAAGGATACCAAACCAAGCCCCGGGGTCCAAGGGTGATAAGGTCAGGCAGAGGCAGAGCATTCAGGTCCATTTGTTGTTTTCCAAAGTGCTGTTAGGATCTCTAGAGGTTTCTAGGCTATGGTTAAAAAATTCAATTTGCTAATCCTAGCGTCTTGCTTTGCAGGAACATCTTCTCCTAATGATTTATCTGGTCTCCTCCAATAGTCAGGTATTTTTCTGTGGTAAAAAGATGGGAAGGGCATCATGCTTACTCCAGAATAAGAGTCTGCCAATTAATAGCTAAACAGGAATAACAGCTATAAATTTGATCTAACACATTCCAATCAAACCTGCCATTATTTCAAAGCCTTCAAGCCCCACGCTGGGTGCTGAAAAGGACTGCCATGGTTTAACCCCAGACGGCAATAAGCACCACACAATCACCTACTCACTCCCCCCATGGGAGATAACCAGAAGGGTAAAACCAAGAAAACTTGTGGATTGAGATAAAGATAGTTTAATAGGTAAAGTAAAAGCCACTCATACAAGCAAAGCAAATCAAGGAATTCATTCCCTACTTCCCATTGCCAGGCAGATATTCAGTCATCTCCAGGAAAGCCTGGCTCCATCACAGGTAACAGTTACTTGGGAAGACAAACACTGTCACTCTGAACGTCTCCCCCTCCCTTCTTCTTCCCCCAGCTTTATAATGCTGAGCATGTTGTCGTATGTTATGGAATAACCCTTTGGTCAGCTGGGGTCAGCTGGGACAGCTGTGTCCCCTCCCAGCTTCCTGTGCACCCCTAGCCTACTCACTCACCCACTACTCACTGGTGGGGTGCTGTGAGGAGCAGAAAAGGCCCTGACTCTGTGTGAACACTACTCAGCAGTAACTAAAACATCCCTGTGTTATCAATGCTGTTTTCAGCATAGATCCAAAATATAGGCCTATACTACCTACTGTGAAGAAAACTAACTCTTTCACAGACAAAATCAGCACACAGGGTCCTTGTGACTTAGCCTGGACTACCTAAATTGACCTACATTCTGTTCCCTACTCTAAATTTGTGGTCATGTGCATGTCATTGATTCTTGGGCTGCTTGAATTTTTTTATTCTTGCTTATCACATGATCACACTATTGCTTATTGATGACTGCAGGTTTTCCAGGTACTGATGCACAGGGGTGCAGAATTGTCCCTGCAGTTTGTCAGCTCAATTGCTGGTACAGCCTAACCCCAGCAAGCCAAGTGGCAGAAGGTCCCTCAAAGACAGACTGCTTTACACCTTTTTGCAGACATCTCATAGTTTGGCATTACCACTGCTCCTGCCTCATGCTTTAATTTAGAACCTTAGGATGAACATTTACACTGATTCAGAAAGAGCAGAAATATTTTTTTTAACCCAGAGGTGCACGGTCTCATCTATTGCTGTGATACCGACTTCTATCCAATACTCATTCTGCATTCATATTTTACCACCTGCCCACTGCTAACCTGAACTTGCTATGTCTAATCTGTGCATCACCACTACTCTCTCAGCTGAAAAACATAAAAGCTTTGCTTGAATTCACTTAATTAGGAACTACACCATTCAGGGAACTGTACCAAAAATAACTTGATTTATGAGTTGTCAGTTTAAGTAGCCCCTTAGCAGCACTTAACAACTACTGCTGATGTCTTTATTGATTCAGGACCATCCAGGTTTGAAGTGAGTCAGGTAGCTCCAGCTCACATGTGTCAGAGCTGGCAGTTCACATCTGGAGGAATAAATCCAAGACACGGTTTTATGGGCAAAATTCAGTTAAGAGATCTAGCAAAAATTTACTGTCAAATCACTGTCTGGAAAAAAAGCCACCTGACACCCACAGTTCTATTATCATTTTCACATTAAAGGCCAAGTGACTATGGCAAAGTAAATATCTTAGCTCTGTACACACTTCACTTACTTTCCCTCTTGATACACTGAATTGTGGGAGAGATGAAATATACTGTGTCTACCTCACTGCTTTAAACACAGCTTAGTCAAATGGTAGTTGTTTTCAGGACAGCCATGGTAGCGTGCTTTAAGATGCAAGAAAGTCAGGAACAACTTCTCCTTCCTCAGTTTCAGATCGTGCTCACGTAACATGATCCTTCGCTATGACGTAAAACAAAAAGTTGCTGGATGGTGACTCAAGACCACAGGATCAAATCCTGCTTTCACTCTGGTGATCCCATGACCATAAATGAGTCAGGGTAACATTTACTAAAGCACATCAGGAAAAGTCAAGCACTGTAATCCCATGTTCCTACGTGTTTTCTTCTGCATACCCTCCCCAATGCACATCACTATTTTCCACTTTAAACTCAGGCTTTGATTGTTACAGGTCCAGATCAAAGTCTGAAATCAAAGCCCTACCACTCTCTTTGCAGAGGGTACAGCCTAGATGATAAGAACTCACCAATGGTCCTCTGCTACCCTTTTCACAGTATCCCTTGTGCTGCAGACATTTACCTGTAACTGAATGAGAAACTCCAAGTAGCTAATGGAAAATCCACCATCTATGTAATTCTACCTGGGCTTTGAGCACTGAGTGTGAGCTGATTGCAAGACAGAAGGGCATCCTTTTGCATGCACAGCTCCCAGAGTGCTGGGCCTTTCAGCACTCTCTGGTCTGGGAGCAGGGGCAGAAGCAGAGTCCCTGGAGAAGCAGGATTGCTGGCATAGAAGAGGAATGGGCACCTATGGAAAATGTTCATACCTCCAGATGCTCAAGGCTTGGGAAGAAGCCTTGCCCCCACCATCCCTCTAAGCAGTGGAGGGAAGAAATCAGCAATAGCAAGTGCACTGTAACAGTTCACTCAGGGACAAGCTGAGATCCCAACAGCTCCAGCACAACCCTGGAGGAATAAAAGTCACTCTAAATTAATTACTCTGAATTATTTAGATACTTTTGAAAAGTCTAAAAAAACCTGGAAAGAAACATTTACAGGCAAGGTATATCCTATACAATGTCTGAAGGCAGAAATATACTTAAATAAATCTCGGAGTGGTGACTAACATCCTTGTAAAAGCAGGAATAATACCACCCCCATGCCTGATGGGCAATAAAACACATTATGGAGCAAGGCACCAAAACGCTAGAGTGACTCAGGAGATCACGGGATGAAAAAGGTCAATACATATGAATAGAAGCATCTGAGTGCTCTAAGGATTTTATAATCTATTAACCGAACTGAGATTCTGGAAGAATGAATACTAGAGAAAACAGGAGCAGAGAAATAGAGACAAGTAGGAGAAAGAAGATAGGATATAGTGACTAATTCTTCTTACACATAAAAAGGGAGGGAGGGGAAGCAGGAGTTGTACAGCTTTAAACTTGCGTGGTGGTAAACATCAGTTCTGTGCTTCTTGTAGCTAGTCCAACTCTAAACACATCTGAGCAAGAACCAGCCCATGTGACCCGGATGCACAAGTGTGCTGCACTGAAGGAGATGTCACGCAGATCAAAGATAATTCATCTGATGTGACATTTGCTCGGGTAACGATGCAATTTTCTGTGAACAGTAAACTAAGCAACCGTGCAATATTCATAGCTCATTGCTCTCTTCTTCCCTGGGGCTGAATCAACTTTTGTATTTTTTTTAATGCAGCATTTAACCGTTTGATCCATTCATACTTCTCCCTTTCTTTTTTTTCAGCTGGTCTCCCATTTATGATTTTTTACCATATATGAGCACTCATTGCAATTCATTCAGACATTTTGCATTTATAGGGATGGAGAAAAAACAGACACGTTTACAGACAACATAGATCCAACAGTGTGACAGAAACAGCCTTAAGTCTCTTCAAGGAATGCAGAAGCAGTCTTTTAGAAAAGCCATCCATTAGTGGGCTTCCTGGGAGCTGAAATCCTACAATTCGACCAAGGAACGAATCATAGACTGAGTCATTTCTGCTCCCATCTAATCAGTTCTCCAATCTCAGTCCCCAGTTTTTAGCATGTTTCCCATCTGATGCCTTGTGTTTCATGCACTGGCCATACTGCGTAGCATGTGCTCTCCCCACCTCTCATTTTGGGATTCTCTATGCTAGACATGGGTTGCCAGCTGTGCTTCAGGGAGTAGGTGGGTTGGGCATTTATGATGGGTTGTTTGTTTTGGATTTTTTCTATGAACATTCTGTAATTCAGGGAGTGATTCAAATTAAGACAAAAAAATCATCATTGTTGGCTGGACAAATTTAAGGATTCATAAGAGTGTGGTGCTACCTTTCAATTTCTTTTCTTGTCAAAGTATACTTTTGCTTACAGTTTCAAGAGCACAATCACAAAACACACACTGTGCTATACAGATTAACACCACCGTAGGATTTATGATGTTTTCCTGACTTGAATGTCACTTTGTTTCTTATTTAAATATATACATACAAAGACCTCTGCAGCATTTAAAGGATATTATCTATGACCACACACAGAGAGGCTTCAATTCAATATTTTTAAAAAGCCTGCTTTCCAGGTGGCCTTATTTTCTGTCTCTCAAGAAACAAGGCACACATGCATACAAAATTCTCTTCACATAACTGCAGTACAGTATTATTTTTTAATCTAAATAATTCTTTAACATGCTCACTGCTTATGCAAAAAATAAAGGTGTGCACTTGCCAAAGATTTTCAGGGTTTTCCTATAGGAATATATTGCATCTGGGAAGCAGCAGGAAACAGAACAGACCAGACATCTGTTTTTTTCCAATGCAGCAGTCATGCATTTGGCTAAGTTACTTTCACTCTCAAAAACAACAGCTCTGCTTCTGTACAATCATTCACTGAATTCTAACTTATCAGAGAAGGGTTGAATGTAATGGTATTCATAAAACCAAACTATAATCCACACACATGATTGAGAATAAATTTACAAGGGAAAGAATCTTAAGAGTGATCCACTGTGTTGAACCTCACCTATGCATCAGGCACCCTGCAGGCTCTTCATGTGTAGAACTCGGAAGTTCCTTTTGATGGCAAGAAAAGAAGCTCCACACATTAAGCCATATGAAATGGGAGCCCACCTCCTTGCCAGCAAGTCTCACAATACATATGGTCTTACGCTATGGAGCCCATTCTATCTCACTGCTGCAGCATGCTGCACCTTACCCGCCATTGCCAGATCTCACATCACGTACTGCAAGCTGACACACTAAGTGAGGGTGCACTGACATAAGACTGGGCAGAAATAGTAAGGTGCCATTGCTTTAGTGAAAGAACAGGATATAGATGCACAAGTCCTACACATGAAACATGACACTGTAGGTCTACTTGATGTTCAGATATGATGTCTCCTGGCAATTTGCCTCAAAGAAGCTTTAGTGAGAAAACACTCATCAGGAGCACTATTGTGGAGCAGTTAAAAATAATGGTCAATGTTCCCCATGAGAAATTCTGAAAAAGGCTGCATTTAAAACCTTATAGGAGAGCGGTGTAACCACACGATCAGAATGATGGCATGCTGGCCAGTATTTCATACACAGCAAACCTTTGCAGTGAAGTAACTTCACAGACTTCTACTCATCTCAGACCCTGTATGCCCTAAGAACCATTTTAAAGTATTCTCCCTGTATTGCAGCAATGATAAACCCTGATAGTGATTATACTAGGAAGACATCCATCCTGTGTAAAATCCCTACTGAAATCAAGTGGATCAGAGCTAAGCAAAGTTGTATCTTTCATAAAGTTCCTCTGTTCTTATATCCAATGCAAAGCCATTATTTGCCAAGGAGAGACAAAATTTAGTTTGAAAACACAAATAGTTCGTGTGCCGATAGGAGTTCACAATTTTGCAGCAACACTGATGCAATAAAAAGCAAACTTCTGCTTTGGACAGGACAGATCCTCAAGTGTAGATAGGCTTCTGTAGTTAAAAAAAAAAATTTACCGTCTCTCTTTAGAGCCTCATTTTGTTTGTTCTCATTTCCTAGCTACTGACTAGATGCCTTGAGAACACAACAAACCTTTATTTTAAGTTTTAGCATGTCATACAACAATAACCAGATCACTCCCCCAGCACACACACACACAAAACCCCCAGAAAAATAAAATTGCTTAGAAAAAAAAGCCCTATTTGTGCTTTTGTTGTTTGGCACCAATTATTCATCAAGTGAATTACTGCTGGAAAGCCTTTAAGCTCGTAAACCAGAAAATCCATCAGTATCTGTGATATTATTCCACAGATATCAATTAGTTTTCTTGAGATACAAGTCAAACTAGTGATTTCCTTCCCCACCGAAGCCCAGAAACTTTTTGCCATGACATTCATGAACCATACGCTATACTTATCATGGAATGAAAGACAGGAAAACAAATCAGACAACATAAAATTAGGCTGCCAAGTTCTTGAGCCATTGTTCCTACAACCTTAAAGACAGTCTCTCCTAATCCTAACCCTCAGAGAAACTAGGGACGTTTGAGTGAGCAGAGAACCAGCAGCATTTAGTGCTAGCTAAGGTCAGCACCCACTGGGGTGCCCTGCTTCCAGTTGTGCAGCCATCTACAGAGCATCTACCACATGTAAGGAGCCCAAGACGAGGATTTTCCAATCCTCTCCCTACCAGCTGGGAGCCATGCAGTTTATTCATGTGTAACTTTAGTGGAGACAGAAGTGTGGTGACATGTAAGAAGCTGACCCGCTGCAATCAGGTGACGCCCCTGCAATTATGGAGCTTCAGCTGTGCACCTTTCCAGCGAAACTATTTCAGCTAGATAAGCCACTTCAGCAGGTTTTGCCCAAGCCCTCCTCCGTGGTGATATGCTTATTAAAAAAAAAAAAAAATCTAAGTTATCCCTAGCTATGCTTGGAAGTGGCACCCTGCTACTCCTGTATTTACCGATAGTCTCCCCATAGCCTTTCTTTCACTAGACTCAACAGGGTTCTAGGTGGGCTTCAAAAATACCTTCCAGATCAGCCCAAAGTTAAGGTTACTCCTCCTTTCCAAAGCCTGCAGAATTAAATTTGATTGAAAACTTCAAGGATCTCATTAGCTGGAGAATAACAGCTGCTACAACTATTTTAGACATGGAAGTCAGCAAAAAGATAGATGTTTTGTATACATAGTCAAATATCCATGCTGCAGCTCTGAAAATAACACAACCACCTTTCTGGTACATTTTTAAAAAATATTAATAAAATCTAAGAGTTAAATTCAAGTTAACTGCAATAATTTCTGTTGTCACTAGGTAAATCCTCTCCCATACAAACTGAAGGTCATTATTTATTTCTTATTTAAGCATTTGAGAAAACTTAGGCCTTGCTGGCCAGCTGTTCCTTTCCAGTGCATATAGATGCATGCACAAGAAGGGAATGAAATACCTAGGGCTCCACTTAAATAGATTCACGCCAGCAGATCCCATCTCCTGTTGGGACTTCTCTCTAGAAGCAGTGGAGATGTACAAGTACAGAAATGCATGAACAGAAAAGCTTCAGCTGGGTAAAGGACTGTGATCCTAAGCTGAACACACATGATGTCTGGTTCCATCAATACTCCTTTTGCAATGCGTAGTATCAAATGTTTCACAGATGTTTTAATAATTGGCCTATAAGCCTATATAAAAAACTATGTTATATACTAGTTACGAATATACTAGATAACCACCCTTAACTGTTTTGTAAATGAAAGCTTAGCAACAACTAGGACATTTAACTTTTACATACTAATACTAAAATGACGAGAAACACAGAAGCCTTTACATTAGGCAAATGCCAGAGAGCCCATGAGCCCAAACAAAACCCAAGACAGAACTCCAGGGTTTGGGCTTCCGTTTCCCAAATGCTAAGAATGAACTTTTTTCCCCATATTGTCTGAAACAAGCAGATTTTTCCTGCTTGAAACAAGGCAGTCTGGGGGCTCAGAGTGGAAGAGGTGGATTAAATGCAGACTGAAACACTTAATGGCCTTCAAGAAGAAATACAAATGCCAGGTGCTGGCCTAAGGTTCCAGAGGCCTGTAACCAGTATATAATAAAATTGAAATATTGCAAATAGTCTCCTACCCTTCGACAGATGTTACAATGATGTTGTTGCATTTTTTCTGTTTTCAACACTCACATACTTGTCCTTTGGACATTCCTCATACTAAGCTCATGCTTGTATCTGTTGTTTGCAACAAGTTTCCATGTCAACCACTGGGCTGGGCAAATAGTTTCACTTTGTACAAGATAATAGGTAATTCAAAACATCTATTTTTTAAAGCAAACTTAAGTCATCTACACATCAAATATTGCAGTTGATAGAGTCCAAGAAAAACGAAACAATGTGTCCAGCTAGACAACAACAACTTGATCCCAAAGTTCTTTATCTCCCATTAATTGACAGGGTCAGGACTGAACTTCAGGGGCGTGTAAAACACAGCCCGCTGCCAAACATCCACCCGTTGTAACCACAGGGTGAGGAAAAGACTGATTAACTGCAGGTTTTATTGCCAGAGAATACAGATATCATGTAGTTTCACCCAAAGTGAAGTTCAGTTTTGTCCAAAGTGTCTTACTGGCACCTACATACACAGCAGGTGCATCTCATGCAGGGTCCAGAAGGGTCTGATCCAGAGCTCAAGCCAGTGGAGAAACCACTCAAAAGCACATGATAGTAAACAACTACCTTCTCCACTACTCTAACACAAAGCTCTGTTTTCCCCTCAATACAAGTCAGAAAGCAAGACCTTGATCCCAATTAGACACAAGCACTTGTGATTCCCTGAGCTTGACAGGATGAGACTAATTCACCAACATGCAAAATGGAACGGTCTGCTGTCCTTTCAGATGCATGGAAACAGAGTTAACACCACTGCTAAAACTAATCTTTCTGAACACAGGTTTGTCATAAGAAAAATAGCTCTTCTCCAAAATTTCCAGTTACTCTACAATTTCCAAAAAGAGAAGAATTAGGCTAGAGCGCTCAGAACCTTAACAAATCAATGCTTAAAGGGTTTATGTATTTGGAACCCTGGAAACAGAGAACGTTGGAACGTGCAATGCTGGTCTGGATTAAACTCTGGTGGCTGGAAGCAGGAGGGTGGTATCAGGGCTGAGTTGTGACCAGAAGACATATCCTCACTCAGCACCTACAAATCAGCAAAGGGGAGCTGCAGACAGTGCCAGCAGCACCACACAGCCTAGAACATCTCCCAGGTGACACCAGTGCTGTAGCAGGACAACCAGCCAGCCACAGGGTTTCCAAAGTCTTAGCAGAGCTTTCCACTTCTTACCACCTCCATTGCTCCCCAAGCTGCAATTAACACACTGCTTTATGGTATGGCTTGTGCACCACATAGCGATAACACCTCCAGCCAATATTGCTGCTCTGAGCTCCTGTGCAGGAGATTATTTTAAGAAAAAGGGGATGTTTGTTCTGCCTCACACACTGTAGGCCTGGGTACTCGCCTTAAGTGCTGCTGGCATTTTTTCTCTTGTAATAGGCACTTGCATCAGTGGCTGGAGCACAATCACACAACATGTTGCTGCTCTGGAACTGAACAGCTTAAAGCAGTGCCTTTTCAAAGCTTTGCACCTGCTCTTTTACAGCTTAGTACTTGATCCTGCAAGCACCTCACTCATCAAGCAGGACCCCCACTGAAATTGGCTTACATCCTAAATGTAAGAAGGATTGAGCCCTTGACATTTTCTTCCATTTCATTCCTTCTGTGTGCTCAGGTGTTACTAATTTCTAACTCAGCTTGTGCCTATGCTTAATGCTAAGACAGTGATCCCAGAAATAGATGAGAAATAGGATAATAGCAGCTTTGCAAGCCAGTTGCAACAGCGTCAGTAAATCCTATGGACCCCATAAAAGAAAAAGATACTATTGTTTCTGAACTCAGATACTGTCAAATCAAAATACACAATGCCCAAAGTGCTTGCAGAGTAAAGAAAGGCCAGTTAGCTTACCAGTAATAACACTGTGTGACCAGTCGGCATAGATATCACCACTGATGCTTGTCCCCTCTCATGGGGGAAGCCCAGAATCTGTTGAAAACTTTTCGTCCATCATGTGGCAAACATATGCCTCAGTCTGTCTATTCTTCCCATGAGAAAATCATCAAGGGTGCAATATGAGTCTTCTAGAAGTCCTTTTACTGAACTTTACAGTACCTGGAAGTCCAAGAGCAGAGGCAGCTTCTAGATTCCACAGCAGAAACCTCTCTTAACTATCACAATTTACTACAAGTTGACTTATCCCTCCTTCAGTGAGAAGTCAGCACAGATCCCACTGCAAGTCACAGGTCCCTCAGCATGAGGGGACCTCTGCAGAGTTAAATGCAGATGGGACGCACAATACTCTAGATGTATTATCTGATCTAGCAGCATAGATTGCTTAATTCCCCAGAGCTGCTGAACATGTCAGCCTACACATCTGGTATCAGTTCTTCACAGAAGGACACATAGACCACCATCCAAGTCTAATTGAGTTTCACAAAGTCACCAAGGCCATTAAGTTCCTGAAAAATTTGGACAGTGTCCAATGACAGTGAACACAGTATCAGCGGCTGCATACAAGAACTTGCTGAGTAAGCATACTTCAGCTGAGTTAAAAGACCAAAGCATTTTCACAGAGTATTCAAGAGCTTCAACATTGACCAAGCCTTCCAGTTGCTACACCATAACATCTTGGATGATATTATGGTCACAAAAGCCAACTCCACTTTAGACATAAGCAGTGTTGAGGTGTCACATTCAGTAGCATCATTTAGTGCCACAAGGACCATCAGATTATCCTTATACTATTTTATTAATAAGATAACTTTGTAAGAGAATAACCACTAAGTTCAAACTTTACTACTTACAAATCCTGAAGTCTGATAACCAGGTGGACTAGTAAGGTTAGAAAAGACCAAATTGTTACAGTCATATCTGACAGTACTACTTTAGATAATGTCTGAAATGGGAGTAAACCATTCTGAGCTGATTTTTTTTTGTTGTTATTGCCATTTTAAGGAAAAAAAATATGCAACTCCCTCACACAACAGAACAAGCATTAGCTTATTGTAGATTCCTGAGGTTGTTTCTAAACCATGGGTTCAGCAGGGTGGCTCCTATTGCTCATGCCTGGGCAAATTCACAAATCTTACTGACTCTTGAAGAGTCGAAATCCAAGTATGCATTTATTTCCTCTCTCTGCTCCTCCCCAAATACTGGTTTCTTCTGGAAGGATATCTGGTGAATGAACAGAGGAGCTTTAACAGGTGAGAGATGTGTTGTTTTCTCAACTCGGACACCGAGACACAAACAAGCTGAGAACACAAATTCAGCAGAGCTGAGGCTTATTTAGTTTCATACTGTAATATGCTGCTAACTACCTGCTATGTAGGTGCAGATAGATAGGTCCATATATGTTGTAATAATTTTGCTCTCTGGTAGGTCTCAGCTGTGTCATTATAAGAGAACACACAGTTCCTGCAAGCTCAGAGTTAAAAAATAGTCCTGAGGATACATGACATGAAATTGCCCCCTTATATATGTATCTTCAGTCATATATAAGTTTACATACATATAAACACATATACATTTAATCTCCTCCTGTGGAATCCCCCTCTGAAATGAAGCAAAATAGCCATTTTGGAACATAACATATTTTAAAAGCAGAAGGAAGAGAACCAGACTCCTCCAGAGCACAGAAGAAAGAAGGTAGTTGAGTACAACTGGCTACAACTTCTTCCCAGAAGAAGGAGAACAGGTAATGTTTCCAGATCAGCTCTGGCATGTCCTTAATGGGCTTCTCAACCATCCCACATTAAACCTTTTGTGTGTGGAAAGAGACCAGTATACAGGAAGCAGAGAGAAAAGCAAGAAAGGATGAGTGGAGATTCCTCACTTGGAAAGGGATAGGTAAAACACATTGTCCTCTTGAGGACCAATAGCGGACAGCATAGACGCAACACTTTCAGTACTGCTCTCGAGCTATTCAGTGAGGGGAGTGTCTCTTTCATCAGACTAGTAAGAGCTTGGTCCCTGGAAGTGCTCCTCCATCTTCAACTGTCTTTTTTCCTTTTAACCCTAGATGTTACCAAGGGAGTATTTTAGGTGACAAAACTCCTGTGTCTCATTAAATTCTAGACATCATCGCCATGACCTACCTTGTTTGCAGCTATTGCTAGAGAAGGAGAAAAGTTTACCATAAGATCTGCATCATCTCTGCCAGCTCTGTGCAAACACCCTACAGCTGAAAGCATACCAAATGCCTATATCGAAGTACCCAATTGCTCCCCAGGTGACTGTTGTAGCTACAGTTGGAGTCATTGTTCATTGCAGTATTTTTACAAATATACTTGGCTTTTTCTCTAGACACTGTAGTAGCACAAACAGGAATACAAGACCCCTTTCTTCCAGCAGAGAACTAGCGTACAAACTGCTAGTTAGCCTGGCAAGTGGTATACTGGAAAACGTAATGATTTGGTTGATGTTCTTTTCTGATCTTGCATGCATTTTGGTGGAATTTGATTGCTATCAGATATGTTATACTGAGCCTTACAGCACGATTTTTGGGTGCTGTTTAGTAACTAACCAGATTCACTGTTTGTCATGGATGTTTCCTTTTCTGAGATAGGAAGAATATCCTGTGACTAAGGTTATAACAACCTTTGCAAAATGAATAGATTTTCAGTTGGGGGGATGCAAATCCACCCTACCAGTCACTAGTATATTCAGTATCTCATTCCCTGCTCCCCTCTGGTTCGCTTGATTTTTTTGTTTTTGTTTTTTGCACCTGAAGTTTAGGAAAAAAAAATTTTTTTAAAAAATGAAGTTTGAGGATGAAACAAACTGCAGCTGATGAGAGACTCTCCAGCTTCCATCTTCTTGTCAAGAGTGCTAGGGTCAAACTCAATGAAGGTCACAGATCCTGAAGAGAAGCACAGGGAGAAATGTGGGCTCCAAAGGATGTCAGTATTCAAAAGGCTACAGTACCACTGCAGTTGGGATTTCTGCACACTACCAGGAAATCCACACTGACTTCTACTTGAATAAGTATTTTTCTTGAAAAGCCTCTTTTGTGCATCTGAAGAATGGAATTATTGGCATGTCCTGCTAGAATGAAACAGAGGTACCATTGTCATAGAGCTGCTTCAAAAAAATTCCTAGACTGAAAGAAAAACAACTGGAGTCACAGTTGGATCAAAAGCAACTGAAGCTCTTGGGCTTGTATCCATTAGCTGGAGGTGAATTGAAATAAACTCCCCATTCCACGGAGCTTTGGCAATCTCCTGGGAACTATACTCACCTCCAAAGCTATAAATAAATAAATAAATAAAAGCAGCAGCCCAGACCTCCTGCACCATCCTTTTTGACATAATAGTCCACACTTGGGTGGTCCAATTCGTAAACCAGCCTCTCTTTTATGACAGGAGAAAACACTAAGTCATGCTTGTGAAAACCAAATATAGTTCCCAAAAAGATAGGAAAAAGAAACAACATAAGAAAGAGTAAAAGCAAGTTAAGCACTCAAGAAGAAGGGAGCTGAATGAAAGAAGCCATTTAAAATTAAACTTGCTTTGGGAACTCCAAACCCCAGTGCATTTGGATTAATCTTGGAACTTTTTCACCACCCCCAATGCCCCATTTTTTGGAAACACCCAAGCCTACAATAATATCGTCTGGAACAGCATCCTGCTTCCCACTACAGAACCTCAATGACTCCAGATTTACCAAGTGTCAAACATCTGGCACCCTGTGTAAAAGAAAAATAAAATTTAGTGAGACCCCATCTTTCGCCTGCTGACACACACTTTATAGAAAAACGGCAATTGCTGAGGGGAAGTACCAAAAGCTGCAGTGATCCCATTCTTCTACCTTATCCTCAGGCTGCAGGCAGCACTTTCACATTTCCCCATCACTACTGTCTGAACAAGGGCTTGTAATTATCCCTAGAATAACCTACACCTGCAATATGACAGTGCAAAGTCAAGGCATCCCCAATACAGAACAAACACTCATACCTAAAGCGCTTGCCTGTGGTTGCATGCAATTCTTGTTGGAAGCTATACCACACCCTCTTCCCAAAGCCTAGAACATAACCAAAGTCTCCTAAATACTCATTTCTGAGGGGACGTCTCACCTATAACTGGAAACACATTAAAAAAAAAAAAATCATGCATCATTTTAGGAACAAAACCGGTAATATCCTTCCTTCAGTTCTGATTACAAAGCTTAACTGGAGCCCATTTAACACTGTAGGGCTACAAGGTCTCCTCCCCCTACCAGAGTGTATAGCTACAATTGTCTGTAACACTGTAAACCAAAAATGAACTTCAGGACAAGAGGAATTAAGTTTATTCAGATAAAAATAGGAACAACAAATTTAATGTTCAGAGCTTGACTTTGCAAATTAAGTGGGATTTATAACAGCAGCCCTCAGGGTTACGTACAATTTACCTCTTATAGAAACTCACGACACCAGGTACCATGAGACTGCCAATTACACATTTTCACCTGTATCACCAGTCTGAGGCAACCTTGTCTATTCATCATTAAGACTGTTTTTAGCTGTTTAATCTTATTATCTACCAGAGGGCTTTTACTTCCACCTCCCCTTCCACATGTGTACTTCCTTGCTTTCCGCATTTACATAACCCTCTGAAGATCCCTGTGTTCAATAGACACTGGCCTACCCAAAGATCTTGTTTCAGATCAGTTCTCAGGTGCCTATGACAAAGCCTGTCCTCCACACAAATATCCCAAAATACTCGGTTACAAACATATCAGCTGGAATTAATAAAATTACATCATTCAACAGCTTACATAAAAAGTCACCAAGGAAGTTGCACAGAATTTGTTTGCTGACACTCCTGTTCATATAACTTTTTCTATAAAGATCAGGACTTTCCCTTCATGCTCTTTGTATTGGGGTTCATCAGCCTGCAAAAATAATAATAAAAAAAATACATCAAACTTTTGGTACTCCACCAGAAAAAATATGCACTTTCTATCCAAGATATCACATCATGCCATCTCCTTAATTTAAAAGCATTAATCTTTCTCCTTCTCATAGAGCAACGACTTTACACTTTGGCACTGAAAATAGACAAATCAGGGAAAACATTAACTCTATCCAGTAAGCATTATACCTAGGGTGGGGTTGAGCAGTCTGACGCACAATTGCATCTTGTAGCTTTACTAAAGCAACTAAGCAGACTGATGAAAAAATGAAAAAATGAAAGTTAAAGTAAATGACATTTTCATGCAAGAGGCTTTACAACAAATAAGGCAGCCACTGACTACCATTTCTGAAAACATTATGTTACACAGTTACCACACATGTGTCCTAAAAGCACCTGCAATACATAGGATGCTTACACTAAACTACAGTCTTAAAAAAACCCACAAAAAACTCCAAAACCCTAATAAATGAGGAATACACAAAGTCAAACACAAATGATTTGCCTTTCTTTTGCAGCATAGCCGATACTTCTGCAGTGTGGAGTTTTAACTATAATTTTTAAATTTCTCATTGATTTTCCTAAAAAAATTATCCACACTTTAACATACACAGTATACTGTTATCAGCCAAAATGCTGAAGAGACACTGATAAGCACAGTATATGCATTCTGTATGTAGAATACATATGTTCAATATATGTAAAATAAATATATATAGAATATCCTTATCCTGCTCTTTATTCTATCAACTATCTTATATTGCAAAATAAAGTTTAAGACACCCACAGGTAGCTTGATTTGTCATCAGGTTTAAAGATTTCTATCTGTTTTGGAAATTCCAGCAGTACACTAAAGCACATTTGATATTCAATTTAAATAATGCATAATTTCATTTCATTGGGGGATGATGAAATCCATCCACCTGAAAACACTCATCAGTTTAGCTCATGACTTCAAAAACATTGAATTGACACACCTAACTACAGGCAGTCCCATATTTTATCTATTTCCTGTAATATCCTGTACGTAGGTCTTTATACTTGTCTACAATAAAATGGCCAGTTACAGAGCTTGATTGTTTTCATAATGTCAGATGCACAAAATGTGAATGAGCTGCATCAATTGTACGTAGGCCACCACCACTGTAACTACGTGTTCAAAACCCATTTACCCTTACTGATGAAATTTCTTCAGATTAAACGAGGCAGAAAAGCAGTTGAAAGGGGACAATCATTTTTGTTGAATCCTCAGTCTTTTAAACATGTACAGTGGACCAGAAACCAAATTTGAAGGAGATGGTATAGGGAAGTAAATGTCAGAGCCAGTTAGGCTGCTTCATGATGTTCTGTAAGGAATTTCCATTAAGGACATGCAGTGTAACAGACACTGTACCAACCCTCTGATCAGGTAGATATGCCACGAATACAACTACACCATCTGGCAGACACAGTAAGCAAAACATCACGTTACTAACTAGGTTCAGCTAAGCACCAAACTCCTGGTCACAGTGAAGACTTAAGCTGTATTTCGGAAACTAGTGAATTGTGAAAGGGGTGGAAAAAAGAAGTTTACTCAGAGAACTTAGGGTCCAAAACCTATGAAGTTACCAAGCCTCTGCTAACAGATGGGGTCTCAGAAGTGGTTCTTAGCACCTATCAGACAAGTGACAAGAATCAGAAGGCAGTGGCCCACACATCCAAGCAGCTGGACTCAATTGTTGTACTCAATCTAATTCACATAGAGACAGAAAATGAAACCTAGTGTTTTTTGATCTGTAGACTGGGCACTAAGCATTGTATCACCTTTTAAGAACCTAGACACAAGGAAAAGTTGTGCAGTCTGCTTGCATATATGCTTTCAGTGCAATCAAGAAGATAAGCATCATTCAGAGGGAGAGAGGCATTTATCATTTATGTGTAGTTTCTGTACTGGCTCTTCTGCAACCTCATTTCAAACTTTATTTGACCTTGTGGTTTGGTCTTATACTACAGGCAGATGCATTTTCCAATGCCTCATATTTTATTGCTACGTTATAACCATCACAGCAGTCTTCTGATCATTACTAAATGTACCCTTACTCACACATTAGAGCCTGCTGTCTTTTATTCATGCACACGCATGCTCTTCACAATAAGAGTAGTTAATCTATCACTATCACAGGGCTGGAAAACGAAGCCTGCACTGAAGAAAACTTACACAATTTTTCCTTTCACGTAATCATCTCAAAGGCATCTGCCTGATAAAACAGTATTAACACAGTGAATACTTTGTCAATTTAGAAATACTACTACAGCTAACTCAAGCATCAGTCCTAGACACGCTGTACTCCCTGCTGCTAAAACAGGACTTCCCGATAACTTGTGTTTACTGAAAGACTTGCTTAACGCATCAGCCCCTGTATTTCTCATGGAACCTTGCTAATAATAGTGAACAGGTCCAGAAGACTGAAGTCATTTGGGGTCATTTATCTAACAGTATTAAACAGACCAGGAATGTAGCAAAAAGACTGATCACGCCAGAACCCAAAGTTCATACAAAGGTAACTAAAAGTCCTCTGACTAGTAGGGCAAATGAGAGGCATAGAGGCATTAATAGGAAGATAGGTTGCTATTTTAATATGGTTTGTGGGAACACTTCCCCCCCCCCCAGTGACAACAGAGAGCCTTCTTCAGGCTCTAGCCCTTTTCTGTTTCTCCCCTTAACTCTAAAAGTGTCCTTCCTTTTTGAAAAAATTAAATCATCTGGACTCACAGACATCAAATACTGTTTGGTTTAATACATTTTAACTATAAGCTGCCATTACACTGAAAAAACAAGAGCTTGTCTGTGCATAAGTTTCACCAGTACAACACACCAACACGTTAAACTTGCCTAGCAGTGTAAGCACAAAGGCATATTTATCCCAGCCACTTTTCAGTCTGGCTTGATGTCCTTTCTCACATACAACTATCTGGAGAAAACCCCTGGTGCCACTACAGAAAAGTGACTACAAGGAATTAATGTCTTACACCAGTGTAAGATTTTGGGTAAATTCACTCTTCTGGATACAGACGTGCCAGCAAAAGAGGTCCATCTTCAGAGACAACCATTCCAGCGATTTATCACAAAATATTCAGGCGATTACAATTTAATTCTCTTCAGGTAGGATTACATTAACCTGACCAGTTTAGACAGTTGATCTTATGTAACACAGAAGATACATTTCATACCTCTGTCTTCGAATGTCACAGAAGTTTCTCCAGTCTTGAAAAAACTGATTTGAAACAGTAAAAAAAAAACCCCTTCTTTGTGGGACACTTAGACTAACTGGATTCTTCTTCATCAAAACATTTTAGGAAATTAGGGGCGGAAACTGTGTAGGCTGATCAATAAAGATACAAATCATAGAATGGTTTGGGT
>VZTO01006454.1:2755-15531 GCA_013400615.1 Syrrhaptes paradoxus
TTGAGTCCAACTGTAAACCTAGCATTGCCAAGTCCAGCACCAAACCATGTCCCTAAATACCCTGTCTGCACATCTTTTAAATACTTCCAGGGCTGGTCACTCAACTACTTCCCTTGGGAAGCCTGTTCCAATGCTTGATAACCCTTACACAGTGAAGAAATTTTTTCTAATATCCAATTTAAACCTCCCCTGGAGCAATGCAACTTGAGGCCATTTCTTCTTGTCCTATTATATTATCTTAATTCTTGAGCAGAGTTAATAAATACAAAGTTAGATATGGAAGAAGAAGACTCACAGCACCTGTCAACTAACATACCAGTAAAAAACAATAGACTATGGTGTGTGGAATCTATCCTAGATTTAAGCATGTGAATTAGGTGACTAGCCAGAGTCTGATGGACTTGACAGATAAAAAGTATACACAAATCATCCCCATGAGTCTGGATGATTAGTTGCTCTTTTCTTAGAAAACATGGGAGAGATATCTGCTTATAATATCCTTACAGCTGGACAGCTTCTTCAGGCAATGGGTAATGTGAACAAAAAGGTACAGCTAAGGCATAGCTAAGTATAGTCCTCTTATCTCACAGCTACCAGTAAACTTAGGATGAGCACACCTTCTATGCCTTGACAAAGCTGTGAACTAAGCAGAAAGGTACACAAAACTCAAGTGGTCAAAGAAACAGAAAATATAATTCTGTAGCAGTGGTGAAGGCATACTAGAAAACTGGGAATACTTGGTTCTGGGCTTTTTCCCAGTATTTTCTAACCATTAAAAGGCATTTAAACATTAAAACAAATGTTTGAAACAAAGACAGGCTGCGTATGATCAAAGTCTTCAATACCTCACTTACCAGGATGTTCCAAGGCACTGGGCTATTACCCAAAGGTGGAGATCAGTGTTCTCCCCATCCCACAGTTTTTGAATAAAAAATGTGGCAATTGTGTTCTGGACAGCTTCATATTTAACACCAGTATTACTCACTGAGGATATTTACCAGATCAGATACTTCAAGATTTATTGTTAGACCTGTTAACTCACTTTAAGCAGGAGGTGGCTGAAGTATTTTAGAGTTTAAAACACGTTTATAGCCACAACTGCCCATGAACTAAAGCAAAACGTTACAGGTCAGGAAGACGCCTGTGACTGGTGGCCAATGGGCCTGAGCTCTTTTGCCAGACATTTCAAGCTCACTGAAAATGAGGCAACTCCAGTCTGAAAGCTGTGAATCAATTGCAGTGTTGTGGTGTAACCAGCATAATTAGACCCTAAAAGAAAAAAATACCTTAAAGAAGATCATACTTCCTTTCTTTAATGGCTTTGCTTTTCTATACTGAATAGAATACATTCAGTAAACCAGCAAAGACAGAGTCAGTCTAGAAGCTTAGGTTCATCAAATGTTCAACTGATACAAGACAAAGAAGTAAATACACTCAAATTCTGTGTATGAGGAAAGATCCACTTCTTATCATTCCATGATACTTGGGGGTCAATGTATGCTCTAAATATTCCCTATACACAGTTCAAGGCTGACACAATCACGTGCCCTTAATTTAGACAGTTGAGACATGATGCTATGTAGCTGTTATTGATAAGAAACAAAACAGTAGAAGAGTGAGGCCAAGTATAGCTGAAGTAGATGATAGGCCAAGCTACTATCCTTCTCTAAATAATATTTCTTTGCCAGTATGAAATGTTTCTACAAGTAGATCATGTCAAAAAATAATTGTCCACACAACTCAATATTATAAAGGTTTTCTGTGGCTTTCTCTTGTGCAGCCATCTAAGGAATTAAGTTTCTTTCCCACGACCAATCTGTCTGCATTATCATTCCCAGCACAATGGCCAAATGGATTCAGAAAACAAAGAGGGGATAAAACATTAATTCAGATTTGTCCTGTCTCCCAAACAAAAATTATTAAGAAATTGCTCCTGCAAAGAAGCAGCAAGAGATTATGACCCTCTCATACCTTCTTCTTCTCATTCATCTTTCTAATAACAATTTGTTGAGCAAGGATGAAATAATGACCACATTAATTACAGTTTGGTGCATGTGAAATGGGTAGGGTTGCAAAGGATAACTTTCCTCGCATAAAAGTTTTCTGGCAGGAGGGGTCTAACCTATAATACTTACCTGGCTGAGAATCAGAAAGCAAACTGACATTGAGTTGGGTTTTTGTTTAGCTTTAATGACTGTTTTATTTGTCCCAGTAAGATTTCTTAATCTCAAGAAAGACATTTTTGGGCAGAAATTATGAGCTAACAACAGTTTTGAGAAAATACTGGTTTTGTTTGTGTGGGATACCCTGAGGAAGTGGAGGGGGAGGGATGGAGTGAAGATTCCACTTCATCATCACTCTCAGTTGAAGCTCAAAGGATGGGACAGATATAATCTTCATTGCAGGCACTGAGAATTCCTGCTTTCCCAGATGTGTGGGTGAGAATACCTTTCATAAACAGACCAAGCAAGGGGTGTCTAACCCAGAATTTTTCTTCACAGGCTTTTTGCAAAGAAATATTTGTTTGATAAGGGATTTTCTGTTGTTGAAAGATGGCAGCTATTTCAAAAGATCGGTCAACACTACTGAAAATGCAGAATATCTGCTTACATGCATGTCTGCATTCTGCTAGGGAGCCTAGGCTACTGCTGACCAAGTGGGTGTAGCACACTATCATGACATTCAGAGGTAATAGCTCAAAAGCTTTACGTTAGCCACATTAGCACCTAAGTCAGTACAGATCTTTCCCTGCAAGTCTATTTTATTTTAAGCTCTATGCAACACTGCTTTCAGACAACATGCTACGACAGCCAGAGGTAAGTTAGGAGAAAAGGAGGAGGAGTAGATGGAAGCAGTGTTCTGTCTCTGCAGCAGGCTTTGTCGCAGAGCATGCACAGTCTAAGAAAACTGGCTCCATCACTTTCATCCATCATATTTCGTTACATTCCCATACAGCATTGTATTGAAATAAGGAGCTACTAAGAATAAAGTCTCTGTACTCTTCTGTTCATAAATCCAAGTCGTACAAGTTTGTGCCCTAAAAGAAGCAATCCAAGTTAATCTACTAGAAATCTAATTGTGATGGAAATGGCACATTAAATTCTCCAGGGTAATGGATGTGTAAACAGAATACAGTGCTTCCCGCAACTGAAACATTTGGATTTAAACCAGAAGGTTAAGATTGCCTGAGCACGTAGTTCAAACACTCCAGGAAAAAACACTCAAGTCCCAAGACAAAGTAGACAAGTATGGGTTTATGCTCCTGGTAGAAGTTATTTTAAATCACCAGAATGTTATCAGTTAAATAACAGCAGCTGCCATGGTGAAGATATGGTAGGAAAGCTGTGTTTCTCAAAACTCTTGCTTTGGACAAAAATGTAAGTTATTAGGCCTCAGTCCAGACCAAAAATATTTTAAAGCTATCAGAAAAATCCAGAGGCCAAATATATATTTATAGCTGGAAGGCAAATAAATAAGGAACAGTTTTTAAACCACTTATTCACACTACTGAGATTTTATAGGAACTGGACTTAAATATACAAACAACTATTAATAAATCTTTCTAAATGGTTTTGTTCTCAGGGCTAGATACTTATCTCTTTAATCCACAACTTCATTGATGTCTTTAGGTATTTTAGAAATAAATGTGACCATGGAAATGTATTTAAAATGTGGTATACTGAGAATGTTCTCTAAAGTTGAATGTATTAGCAGCTCCCAGAAATCTCTTCCATCTTCCTTATGCAGAGTGATAGATTCCTGAACTGCAGGACCTTGCTGCATCTCTCTGTGATGGCAATAGAAACGTTAGCAGAATCAAACCCTTAACAAATGTATGTCAACACGGTAATAATAGATTCCAGTCATGCACAGACCTATGTGTGTGCTTAATATCAAGCACATGAGTAACTCCAGGCTAGAACTTGAGCATATGAAAGAGCATAGTCCAATTCATTGAACTCCTATGTACTCTTTGACAGGTATCTTTTTGTTTGCCACCTCCACCCCACCCCCCAAAACACAAGTCTTCCTTTTATTAGTTTCCTAAACATAGATTTTTCTATCACTCACTGCTTTTAAGGTCTCAGAACAAAGAAAATATCTAAAAAATATAAAAATATATTAGACAAATGCAAAAATTATCAAGAATTCAAGATTTTACTAAAATAAATAGATAAACATGTACCCTGACCTACATTAAATATGCAAGAAAGGCAATAATTTAAGGAAAGAAAACCAAAGCAAAGCAAAATAAGCCATTTTCAGGTACTGAAATTCAGTGGGAGTTCTGCCAACTTTAGGATGGTTTTTGAAGACTGCATAAGTAGGGCTAGAATCTCATCTGGAATTCACCTTGCTCTTCTTTGGCACGCTTTTGACACATGCCTCCAAGGTGACTTAAGAGAGCAGATGACTCTCTTTGTGCTATGTTGAGCAACACAGGGTAAGCTGAGAACAGTCTCTGTCTTGACCTCCTGGCTTCTGTGGGCTTGTCAATACTCTGACAGGTTGTTTGGGGTTTTTTCCCCATCTATGAGTGAAGCCAGGAAAAATATTTATTCTTTCTTTTTGTTTAAATAAACAAAGTTTTCCCATGCCACAATACTTCTTGCAAAGAGTTCTGAGTAATGTCTTAAATGTAGAAATGCCTGCATATACCTGAATATAACTTTCAGTGGGCACCAAAAAAGCTTTTTTTTTAAGCAAAGTGCCTTGGCTTCTTGATTCCCAGCTGTTACAAATCCTTGTTTCATTCTTTTCTTTTTTTCTTTTTTTAAATAGATTATCTACTATAGAGTACCTACTATTTTACTGTTTCATGCCCTGTAAACACTGTTTTCACGCTTGTTGTCTCTTCCTGCGGTAGTTAACTTGGGCTAAGTCCCAACCTTTACTTTGTTGCCAAAATGAAAGTAAACCTTTTTATAACATCAAAGAATAAAGCTGGTCTGGATTGGATTGTCAACATCCAAAAGCCAGCTGGCATGAATGCTTACCTGTCTGCAGTCACATGGAGCTCCTTCTCAATTAAAATTTGGATATCAAATTGTGAAATGCAGTTGTTTCTAAGTGATTTACTGCAAGGTGAGAAACTCCCACTGCTTTAATTCAGATATTTACCAAGGACACCACATCAATTGGACCCAACACCGCTGGTACAATATGCGGGCTCCTGGCCATCAGACACAGCAGTGTTGCATATGGTTACACAACCTCCCCCATGCAGACCTCTAACTTAGATGCTGGTCATCAACAACATTCGTTGTCTGCCAGGACAGGGCTCAAGTGATTCATTTAGATGAGATCTTCTCCTTATTCTCAAAGATAATATATAGTCTGAATCATTGTGAAGAATCACTGCCATTGGTGAGTTTGAGTGGATGTACCATGGGAAGAATTGTTTTTGCATAAACTGAGTGGTTACTATTTTTCATTTTAAAAAAACAAAACAAAACAACCCAAGCCATATCAATTGAACTTCTCTCATTGTCAAGCAAAATATATTTTGTGGCTTGAAAAGTGACTCTAAAACCTCATCCCAAAAGCCTACTTTTTTCTCAATAAATCTCAATTTCAAACAAAATGAGGTTACCTTTGTAAATGTATTTACTGTTTCCCATTTTAAAAAGATCTGCTGTTGTAGGAAGCATAAGATAGGAATGTTCTTCAACAAGTTCCATTTTCCCCGTCCTTTATTTCATAATGTGACCATAGGACAGAGGGCGTAGAAGTGATTCAGAAAAGCCCTGTTCAGGGTCAGCTGCCCAGGGACAGAGCTAAGCAGTTCCCTAACTGTGCTAGCCATATCCGGCCATTGTGCAGGAGTGACCAGTATAAGATAATTAACCGTCTGCCCCCAGAGAACAAGCAGATAGATGATTGCAGCCCAGGATCTAGGCTGTCTGATACTCGGTGAAATTGGACAGTCTGAACTGCTGTAATCAAGTGCTCATTTAGCCACTTATGCAAAAGATACATAAATCTCAGCAAACAATAATATGTCTGGAGAAATGCAGGCACTGAAATCAAATAGTCCTTCCCCTTTGCACCCCTCACCTCCCCAGCTGTACACTCAGTGCCCTCAGTGACCCCTCTGCCAGCCTAGCTGTCATGGCATTTGCTCCCTATACCACTTCTGCCCCTCCCTGGGGGCCTAATTCCCCACGCAGCAGATGCCATTTAGTCCAGGTGGGTGCTGCAGAGAGGAGGCAGAGCCATCCCATTTCTGACAGGATGTCAGATGGCCACCATTGGGGAGCCCCACCATTCTCTCCCCTCAGAAACCAGCCCCAGTGGGAGAGGGCAGTGGCTGGAATCTGTTACAGCAGATCTGATTGGCTGGCAGTCCCCACAGAGGGGGAACACAAGAAAAATAGCCAATCAGAGAGAGTTTTTCAGCAAGCTTTTCTAGGCAGCCTGGCCCCTGTCAGAAGCGGGTCTGAGAAGATGGTTCGAGGGAGCTGGAAGAAGGTCTCCATGAAGTTACAGACCTTCATGTCCCTACAAAGAGAATAACTGAGCCTGACCAGATCTATGAACAGCAACACACAACCCCCCAGAAAGCACATGGCAGCCTGAGCATCTGTAACCAGCCCATTTTTAAAAACCACTTTGGCTTCGTACGCTGCCATGGTGCATGCTGTGCAGCCAGGCTGTGGGCAGCTGCAGGGGGCCTGGTGAAAGTGGCTGCTGCTGCTCGTGCTGGTGTGGCAGGAGTCCCGGAGGTGAGGAATCATTACAGTCAGACCCATGCGTATCACAGTGCTACCGAGGCTCTGCGTGGGGGTCAGGAGCAGAGAGGCAGTGGTCCCTCATGCTCCATTGCCAAACACAGTGGTTTATAAAGCCACAGGGACAGTTTTTTTAAACAGCTGGTGGGCAGAGGCAGGGACAGGGAGGGTTTCACTCACCACTTGGGGTCACGGGCAAGAAACTGACACAACTTGGGAAGAACAAAAAAACAATTGAATTTATTAACTATTTACAACAAGAAGCAAGATACTGAGAGAGAGAAACCACATCTTAAAAAGGTACTTCTCCCCCACCCCTCCCTTCTTCCCAAAGCCCAAAGGCTTTGTTCTGTACCTCCTCCCCCCCCCTCCCCCCGGTGGCACAGGGGGCAGGGAACGGGGTTCAGTCAGCCCACTGCTCCTTCCTCCTCAGGGGAGGGCTCCTCACAGTCTTTCCCGGCTGCAACGTCCCTTCTCATGGGAGAGTCCTTCTCAAGAACTACTCTGGTGTGAGTCCTTTTCCACACAGAACCACAGTCCCCCGATGTCTGCCTGGCTCCAGCGTGGGCTTCTCTGTAATTCCTACATGGGCATCCTCCACGGCTGCATCTTCTCATGGGCTGCACCAAGGGACAAACCGTGCGTTGCCATGAATCTTCACCACGCTGTAGGGGAAATTCTGAGGGGAAAAACTCCCTCTTTCTTGCTCTCTCTTTGTCTGAGCAGAGTGTCATGTGGTCCTTCCTCTCAAAATCTCGCTTCTCTCTCCACCGCAGGTCTTCATTGGCTCCTGAGGAAACTGACTCTCTGGCAAGCCATGGCAGAGGCTTGGGCTACAGCAGGTCAGTTCACAGAAACTGAGCAAGTGGCTGGGCACCCGGGCTGGTACACCCAAGCTGGGCCCTGCCCCAGGGCTGTGCCACCACCATTGTTCCATGCACCCTCTTAAATATGTTATTCACAGAGGCGCTGATTGGCTCAGCCCTGGCCTGGGGTAGGTCCAGCCTGAAGCTGGGAAAACTTCCAGTCGTTTCTCACAGGGGCTAGATCGGTGGTACTCATTCCCCCATCAAGTACCTCCCCCCTGCTTACTAACCCCTCAGAGTTCGGGGGGGGGGAGGGGGGGGAGTGTAACCCTTAGCAGACACTTACAGGAGCCACCATTGTAACCCCTCCCTTGCTGCCAGAGCAGACTTGGAGCTGGGGGAACTCTTAGCAGTTACTTACAGGGGCCACTGCAGCCCCTCCCTTGCTGCCAGCAGAGCTGGAGTCCAGGGAAACCTTTAGCAGCTACTTACAGGAGCCATTACTGTGGCCCCTCCCTGCTACCAGACAAACCCTCCACACAAAATCACAACACACAGACAACAGTGGGAGCAGTAAGAAATAGGAGTGTGCAGGCAGGGTGGAATAACAAAGATTTTAATGCAAAAGATTCCCTCTTCAGTATTTGCTCTTCTGCATCCTCCTGAACTACCACTGATTTCCAGGGTAATTCAGGAATGGGTATCTTTGCTCTGCAGTAAAGGTAGATGTCTGATAGTAGGCAACTATAATCATAGTTTTTTATTTCCGTGACAATCTGACAATGAAAAGTTTCACCGCTGCCTCCCCGTGAAATAAAGCAGAGAGACAAAGAGAAGTGGTCAGGCAGAGAAGTGAAAGACCCTCTCTGGAGCTAGCGTTATTTAACAATGATTACTTTGCAGCTCCTTGCCCAGCAGAAATGAGATGGCGGTGCATTAGGGTAAGAAAGTGATTACGCTGCCTCCCTTTCAAGCTGTAGACCAGTGCTGTGACTTGATATGGTTTTTATCAGAGACTGCAATGCTGCATTACCAAGTAAGCAGTAAATTATGTCAAAATCAATTATAGTACCCCAAGCAGAGATTCTGAGTAGAAAATGAATGGGTCTGGGGGTGGAAGGAACAGACACTGCTTATGCATTTTGATTAGATAGCTAGCTATCATCCTCCATGAGAAAAGAACAGCCAGCAAGTCATGAGATCAGGAATATTAGGTTGACTTTATCACACCTTGTATTTTATTTATGTTTTGCTGCAGCCTAAAAAGGAGATCATGGACCTTACTGGGAGTCCTTTGGTGTCATACAAGCTTTTCTGGTTTTAAGTGCTTTAATCCAGCTTCTGGAAAAAAAAAATATGACCTATATATATGTATATATATAGCCTGATAGAGAAGATATCCACTGTGAACCTTTCTGCCCAGAAAGTGTATATAATCTTTATTTGTAAAAAGCAGAGTGATCAAAACAATATTTATGTTGAAAGAATTTGTTAGAAATTGTAGTGGTATTTGCATGGAAATGATCAGACTGTCATAATGGCTAAAAAGATGCTTGTTACAGTAGATTACTATAAACAAAAACCTAAGCATTTACTGCTAGCCTGCTAAACAGAGCAGGAGGAAAATTACACAGGCTGACATTCAGAGCCTGGTTACAGGCCTGTAAAGCTGAAGTAGGCATAGTGAAATATCCAGGACTGGGATATCTTCCCTGTTAATGAAATATTTCTATTATAACTTCTCTCAAGATGATAAGCAGTGCTTACATTTGATGACTGAAATCTCTGGATTGAGTGAAAAATAATCACTTCCTTTGGGGCTGTGGTTTCTTAGAGGGATGCATGCTAGGATGCTCTCATCATATAACAGGGCATCTGATCATTTTTGCACAACAGATTACCATTCAAGCGGACCTATTACCCTACAAATTTAGCTCCACTGATTTTCCTCCAGTACCATTGAAGTGTGTGAATATGGTGATATCCAATGGAAAACAGAACATGCTTCCTTAGATACACATGTAAGCTATCCCATTGGACCAGTGTTGAGTACAAAGCTTCACCCAAAAAGCATTTCAGTGGTCTTGGAGTTTCTTTATGCTGCAGCAGTAGATGGTGGCTTCTAGGAACTCCAACAGTTTGATCTGACTTTTCTCTCACAGGAAAGTGTACTTCCCTGTGTCACTACTTTCTCTTTTTTCTTGTTTCTGCAGCAAAGGCAGCTAGAGAGAAGCCATCAGAGGGGTGCTAACCCTTGAAAAGGCTCAGGAGTCCAGTCTCTCCTCTAACACCCACCCCTAGGGAAAAACTCCACTCAAAAGTGAGACTATTTTCTCTAGAAAGATGGGACCTAAGTTTACCCCATGTGTATTATAATGAAAAATAGTTGTAATAGAAAGAAAAATAACCCAAACAAACCTGATATATACATTTTAGTGAATTTTACATCTTGATACCTACCTAGCCCCATATTTGATTTACACTTTTATTGCCTGAGAAGCCTTGTCCTATTAAAAAAAATACCCTGCTAAAGCAATCACACCTGTTCTAAAGTACCCCTGGAAACCTGCTTATTGAAGAAACCTGGATTTGATTTAGTTTGATTTAAAACTTAGTTTCTAATACAGCAGGTAAAGAAAATGAAGTTCTATACCTGACTCACAGTTCTCTGTAGCAAATGAGAGACTTGCTTTAATTTATTCTGTGATGGGATACAGCATGGGTAATGTTCATTACTGAGCCACTGCCTTTATGGGTGACACTATATTTACTGTGCACTTCAATTTCCTTACCTGTAAAATGGGGAGTGTTGTCTTCTGAGGTGTTTTGAGATCTACTGTAGCAAAGAGATATTTGAGATTTTGCTATTGGAATGATAATTAAATTATATTATTAATATAAAAACTCAGATGTTACCAAAGCTAGCTGTGTTAAACCTAATAAAAAAGGTGCTCTTCTATAATGCTGTTGGAATTCTGGTGGGAGTACAGTCTTTAATAAAGTTACCTTCCTAAATGCTTCTGAGCACAAGATGCCAGCAGTGTCTATACCATGTTTTAACAGTATGATTTACAGAGCAGGCTGGAGCTTGCCTATTCCATAACCCAGCTTTTTTGACTGCACGGCAAGGATGTAGGATGTCTTCATGCTGTCTTTTTAACATTTACAGGCAACCGTAGTTTGCTGATACCTACAACCACTATCTTTCCTGTTGGCATTTGATGTCATGGCCCAAGTCAACTTTTCTGACAATGGCTACACGATGATGCCACAAAAGCATACAACATTCATGGTACCAGTCCTTCCGCGTTACAGGTACACACATGGGCTCGTGTTTGGGCACCATGTGGGCTCTCTTCCAAGATAATATTCTGGGATTATGATAATGCTAATGCAGGCAACTGTGGATTTAAGCACAGGTTCAAGCTGTGCTTAGATTGTGTAACACATATCCAAAGTTCCCATCTGCCTCATGTGAACATAGAGATATTTTATGTGTATGTTTGCCTAATTCTCTTGTGTTCTTTTTCTAAATCATATTGTCTTGAACAGTGAAAAAAAAAGTCCTATTTCCTCTGTCATCATATGTAGGAGTTGCTAGATGCCCTGCATGAGATGGGAGTTCCCATATTAGAGTCTCAAATCCTGTGTCCCTTACCAAAAGCAGATGCGATATGGTTTTTCTTCTTTTTCATCACTTACAACTGGGGAAACTGAGGACATTTATAAGGTGCCATGGATCCACTCAAGTCTCTGTCCTACTGCTGACTTAGACTTTATGCACCCTGGATGAGGGGATATAGGGCCTGATGTCTGAGTCTGAGTTGTGGCTCTGCATATCTGTAAGAGAGCAGCTACACAGTGTGAAGTAGGGTCCTACTTTCTATGGAAGGATCCTCCTCCACCACCTCATTCAAACCTGGGTTACTCTGCTTGCTGTTGCTATATGCAGCTTGTGTCTGTCCTATCAAGCTGCCAGATAACCCAATCCCTTTTCCCTTCTTGAATCTGAACTGCGGCTGAGCTAGACACAGACCATTTTGATGGTATGCATAGGGCATAGAAGTGTCTGTCTGTTCACCAGCCCAGCAGAAGAGGCAGCTACAGTGAGAACTTCCTTGTATACCAGATGAAAGTGAAAGATTAGAAATTCTGATATTATTACTTTCAAATTGAAGCCTGCCAACAACAATAGAGGGTACAATAGCCTCTTTCTTTGGGGCTCGAATGGGTAGTTGTGGGTGTATACCAATGCTTAGAGAGTAAAGTGAGATTGAAGCTGTCAGCGAGAGGTACTTCATCCTTTAAAAAAGATAAAGTTATAAAAGGTGTTGTCTGGGTGCAGAAACATGGTTGTTATTGCTGTTAAATAAAACTTTCAAGGATATTTCAATGGTTTAAGAACCCAGATCTGAATGACAGTCGCGGGGACCTAGGGTCTTAAGCAACTTCATTGTTTCTGAAAATGTTATGTATTTTTTTTGTATGTTTATAGTTTTCCTACAGAAGCTTTCTCTGTGGTACTTTTATAACTGTCTGTCAAGGTATATTTTACAGTATAATTTAGAAATTTTTGCTGGTTTGTATGTTATTTGAATGCTTTTTGTCTTACCCCTTTCCTTGTTTCATCTTTAATTTTTACTATGTATTAAAAAAACTCTTCAGCCCTTCAACATAGAAACTCAAAGTTTAAAAGAAAAAACAGTAAAGCAAGGCTCTTCTCTATTTGTAGGCAAAATTCCTCTAGTGTTTCAGAGCTCCAGGGAAAATAAAGCACTTGAATGTAACGGCATACAATTCCATGCTCAAACGTAAAGGCACTATCAGTGTAGTGTATACAAAGTGATAGTGTAGTGTCTGTTCCCTAAGGAAGAATAGATAAAGTAATCTACCAACACAAATGGACTTCAAACAGTAGTTTTCAGCTAACAAAAACAAACACCACATCCCAGATTAAAAAAAAAAATTAAAAACTCTTTGCACTTCTCAGCTTTCCCCCAGGAATATTCTTCCTTCCTCTGCGTTCCATGTTGTCATGGAGAGCAACGTGTTAAGGTCTGTGAAACTGGCAGGCTGCTTACTTTCAGTGTTTTAATTCACAACTAATGTCCACTAAGCAAAAGGAGGCCTTGTTTTCTGCTGTAATAACAATAAATTTACAGTGCAGAACTGGCTGCAGAGTAGAAAATGTAGGTATCTTTCCCTGAAGAGTCCATATTTGCTCAGGTGCTTGAATTAA